>JADLZL010001647.1:0-89174 GCA_015844335.1 Chrysopogon serrulatus | reverse complement strand
AATGCTCGCTCTTCCTCCGTGACGTGAATTTTTCTTATCGGGCTCCGTGACATGATTGGCCAACCGGTTCACTAATCACCCACATTAGGCATACTACAAAATTTTCTTACTTCTACTGCCAATCGTGGCCGTGCGTTGCAGCAGCAATCAATACATCTTAAAGTAGAACACCACACTATTGCTAAATATGAATTGTTTTAATAACTCATAAGTACTCCCTCCGTTTTAAATTATAAGTCGCTTTTTTTGGTATATTTATTTTGCTATGTATTTAGTTATAATAATATGTCTAGATACATAGCAAAAATGGATGAACCAAAAAATCAAAGCGACTTATAATTTGGAATGGAGAGAGTACATGTCATGAGTTACATACGTCACACGTCTAACTCATATGAGTATGATCATGAATGTCACATATGAGACACATGGCGCGAAGATAGTTTTAGTTTGAGGAAAAACAAGTAGGATTGAATAATCCTTGTAGTCTTATATACGAAGCAGAAGAATATTCTATATGTTGCCACGAGACTTTATAAGAAATAAATTTGTTGTATATATAGCATTACTACTTCGTATACCATTATGTGTATGTATAGGAGCACACGGTGGGGGCCATACTCTGGCGAGCGACGGTGGCTAGACGAACAGCAGTAGCCATGGGCACAACCGGGCTAGGCGTGGCCACAGCGAGTGTAGGCGGCTGCAGAGCCGCGCACAGAGCACGAGGAAGAAGAAAGAAAAATTTGAACGAATCGCTTTTTTTTTTTTTGTGTAACCAGCGCGGTGGTGGTGGGTAATTTTCACTAACTGGGCACCGACCTATGCACAGATTTATGGATTTTGTGAAGCTGGTTCATTGTGGATTTGCTGGAGTTAAAAGTGTTTGGCTCGAAAAAGTGAATATAAAGTTGCTTTTCATGCATACGGAACTACTGGAGCTGCAAATAATCCCTTACCCACCACTTGGAGAGTTTAATAAAATCATTTTATATATTTTATACTATATCTTGTGTGCACTCTAGACGAGAAATCTGTAATAGACAATTTCTATATTTAAAGATCCAATAATTAATAAGACTGTTGGAAGATTTTTGTTTACCAAAATCTCGATTTTTATAAACAACAATGCATATAAAGAGTCTTTTATGTTGCTCGTAACCCTTACCATTTTAGAAGAGAGCCGGCACGAATTTTACGGTCTTAGAAACGGTCACTTTCACGAAGTGGAGGTTGCCAAACATCTTGAGAACGATGTGTGAAAATTATAATATCGATGATCCTTTCTTTTATGATAAAGTATTTATGGTTCCTTCAATCAAGAAATGATGGATAAGGTTTCATCATATTGGGATAGCACTAGAAATGTTGTTGGGGCAGGTACTAGTCACACGTCTTTTTTAGGGCTGATTGATTGCTCCGGTGATGAGGACTTAGGACGGAGAGCTGGTCCAGAATAACGCTATTTGTACTCTTCATCCTCTATATTCATCCTCTAAAAGGAATATTCTATCCTGCTCATTAAAATTCTCTTCTTTATATTCAATTCTCTCGCACCCATCTATCCTCTATATCATCCTCTATCTACTGTAGGGCCCACTTGTCACTTTATCTAAGGCCTCATTCAGATTAAAAGTTTCATGTCTGAAAGCAACTGTAGCACTTTCGTTTGTATTTGGTAAATATTGTCTAATCGTGACTCAACTAGGATCAAAAGATTTGTCTCGTGATTTACAACAAAACTGTATAATTAGTTATTTTTTCACTAACATTTTATGCTCCATTCATGCGGGTAGAAATTGATGTGATGGAGAGAAATGAAAAAAACTTGCAACTTGCGCATCTAACTAAACAAGGCCTAAATATATTCATGTGACATCTTGTTTTGAAAGATTTATTGAAACGAATTTAATGGTGTAATCGAAATTTAATTTGAGTTTTTGGTTTATGAGTTAAAATACTTTTTTTCTTGAAAAAGCAGAGCCCACGCACGTTCTCTCCTTCCTGGGCACTCTCTCTCCCTCCCAGCCAATCCAGTAGCAGCAGCGAGGCACGGTTTCTCTCTCCGTCTTTGTACGAACAGCAGCAGCAGCTTTTAGCGCATGGCCGCTAGACCGCTGGGAACGGCGGACGGCCGGCTCGTCCGCATGCGCAGTGCGTACGCGCAGCAGCTGATTTGGTCCGTTATCCAGCTTTGCGGATAGGATGCCGGACTGCAGTGCAGTCAGCCTAAAGAGATGTATGTTCAATCTGTACACCCAATCATGTTTGGTTGTCTTTATTGTTGATTCGGTACGAGACTATATCTTATTTGGTTATCTGTATGCATCAGAGTTGTATGTGTCTTGACACATGAGTCTTTACACCATGCAAGTATCGCGTCATCCTGTATCGTTTGGGAAGCCCAAATCCAGAAGACGGAGTCAGTGTGGGATGAAGGGAGGAAAATGAATGGAAGTATGCAGACAAATAGTGCGAGGCAAGGAACCAAATAAGGCCAAAGTGCATGACACGGTGTAAGATGACCTTTTAGATGGTCTTCGTGCGTGCAACCAATCACCCTCTTAATTTTTTGGGGAACTATAGCAGAAGCTTGGTATTTGAAGGATGGTTCTTGAATCAGGTGTATCTTTTGGGACCAGAATGAAAACTTGAGAAAAGTTTAGTAAGTTTAACGTGCAATTTGAATATTCCGGGATCTAGATAAGAACATGTACCGGGATCTAGATAAGAACACGGAATAAATTTAGGTAGCTGAACATGTAATTTAAAAATATGGAGACGTCGATGGGAATTCATGACAGTTTCAAAGACCGCTAGTGAAATTTACTATAAAAAAATAATGAGGCGCCGAATCGAACTCGAAAGTGAAAACAGCAGCGCGTGCGCTCTTAGGGAGACCATCAGGTCCGGTGAGCATGTCCTCGTGGAGGCCGGACACAGCCGGGTAGCAACTTCCATGTGGTAGGCGTTTAGGTGCACCCATTCGGCGCCCAACGTCGTGTCTGCTGCCTCGCGCTTTGTTGGTCAGCTAATAACAGAGCAACCCCCAACGATCTGAGTGAGAGTGACCAGTATCTGTAGCTCAACGGCCAACCACCTACTCTAATCACTCGTAATATCTTCCCCTATAAAACACCCCTTCCGCAACCCTCACTTGCACCACGCAAAACACACACTCGAAGCAAAGCCCTCCTCGCACGGTCCAGCGATCGAGCTAGCCTTCCATCGAATCGAATCACCCGCTACCGCTAGATCGACTTGATGGCTTCCCTGACTGTGTCGACGGCGAGCGCGGCTGCCGGCGGCAAGAACAGCAAGGAGCGCGAGGGCGCGGAGATCATCACGGGCGCGGAGGCCTGCTACGCGCACTCGAAGCAGATGCTCAAGGCGCTGGGTTTCCCCGGCGGCGTGATGCCGCTGCGGGGGCTCGAGGAGTGCGGGTGGGTGCGCGAGACCGGGTTCGTGTGGATGCGGCAGAAGGCGCCCTACGAGCACTACTTCCGCGGCACGGCCACCCGGGTGCGCTACGACGCCGAGGTCACCGCGTACGTGGAGGAAGGGCGGATGAAGCGCATGACCGGGGTGCGCAGCAAGCAGGTCATGCTCTGGGTGCCCATCGTCGAGATGAGCCTCGACGGCGACAAGCGCGACAAGGTCTACTTCAAGTCCAACGTCGGCATCGGCCGCTCCTACCCCGCCTCCGCCTTCCCTGACGAGGACGAGGAAAAGACGGAGGGGGAGGAGAATAAGGAGGAGAACGGCGAGAAGCCAGCCGCCGACGCCGCCGCCGGCAGCAAGTGAGACGCGAACGTACGTCGTCGTCGTGCTGCCGGTACGGTGCGACCGAGTTCTGTGCGCGGTTGTGCACGCACGATTGCGCGACGCATCTCGCGCGTGACCACACGTGAAGATGCATTTATCGTCTTTCTCTGCGAGTATCTGTATTGTTTGTTCTTTTTTCTTTTTTCTTTCGAAACGCATTGCTAGTATCTATATCTATTGTTGTTTGTTTACCAAGAATATATAATCGATCGAGTGTGACCAATGTTTACCCACGAAGAGAATGTTAGGCGTCCATGGGTTGGCGCCGGAGTTTGAGAGTAGTTGAACAACCCGAGATAAGCTGCGGACCTAAAAACACGTGTTTGGTTTGCGTCATCAAGCCATGCAAAATCATCCGATCCTACTACAGAACCTAGCCCAGCCATTTGGTTTGCGTCATGTCATTAATTCGTCTGGCATGAAGCAGTTCCGTGCACTGCTTGAACATAACTATGGATACGGACGGACTGGTTCCACAAGAAAGTGCCGGACGAGTCCGTGCCGGACCTCCATGCTGCATGACCTAAAACTTTAAACCAAACAGGCTATACCCAATCTATTCCAAACTAGAAGAAGTTTTGTCTTTTTTATATATGTATAACTTTTGTTACACCAATGTTTAAATATATATTAAAGGCAATGTATCTACAAAAGTTAAAACGTCTTATAATTTATTGAATAGATAATTAAAAATCGTCTAATATTTTGTGAATAGATACACAAACGTTGAACACGTACAGGAGGTTGAGGCAATTTCATTTACCAATCTTTCGTGTATTGAAACATCCGTGGCCCGAATTCTTTAAGAGACGTGTTACGTAGTGCAATAGTTGTATCAATTATCAGATCTCCTTCAGAACTGTACTTGTCATCATTGATGCATTCCAATTCCAGGTGCACTGTTATTTTACAAACCTCTCAACTCGAAGATTAATCGAATCTCTACAACTAAAAAGAGTTAAATGTTATCGTCTCCGTAACTAATCGGACCCCTTTTCTAATCGCGTTGCCCACGGAAAAAAAAAATCGCACCACTCACGGCTCCACTCGCGCGGCCTCCTCCGAAGGAAAGTGTCGGTGCTAGAACTGGCGGTCCTAGCACCAACGAGTGAATTTGTGGTGCGTGTTCCCAACCCCGGATGGTGTACAAGATGAACACAAGGATTTATACTGGTTCGGGCAAAAGTAGGCCCTACATCCAGTGGGGGGGAGTTCTTGTATTATCTTGCACCGAAGTGCTCGTAGGTAGGGTGTACAAGCAGTGAGAGAGGGACGGGGTCCCAAGTCTCGTGATGATTGAGGAGGATGCCAATATCGGGCTTGAGTGTGTGAACCTGTCATCTAAGGGTCTCGCCTTCCCCTTTTTATAGCCGCAAGGGGGAAGGCGGGGGCATTACAAGAGGTGGTCATGCTCGTGGGTCGGGTCACGGGCTTCCGTCCTCCCTCGGACGAGGCTCGGGCGTGGGGCCGACCGTCCCGGATCGTGGATCGTGGCAAGGCGACGCGGCGCCTCCTTGCCCCTCGTTGTCCCGAATGACGGACGTCCCCGTTGGAGTTGGTGGAGTGCGTCGGAGGGGGCGCCAGAGCCCCTGTAGCTTTGACCAGATGGGGGCCGAGGCTCGGGAGGCCTCGGAGCTTGTCGCCGTGCGCGGAGAGTGGTTGAACAGCCGCGGCCGGCCGCCAAGACGCTGGTCGCCCATCCCGGCTCGAGCTCATGGGGGTGGACTGTTGGTTGACCGGAGGGGGTGTCCAGTCCACTCCCCGCACGGGGTGACGCCCGCCGCCGTGGGCCTTGGCGTGGTGGATGGCGCCCGGGGTTCCGCGATGGGACCTGGCGGAGGGGTTAGGCAGCACAGTGCCCCACTGTGGCGGGCGTGGCCTCCACTGTGGAGACTGCGTAAGCATGATTGCCGGCGTGGGCCGTGACGGGGCAATGCCCATCCCCCCCGTCGAACATGGAGTGCTCCCCGACACGGGCGGTGGTGGATATGCGCGCAAGTCGGTGGTACGGCCTTTGACTCTGGCGACGCGTCCCGTCCCGAGGCCTGGTTGCCGGGGGCTCGGGGCGGGATGGAAGCCGGGCGGCTTCGTCCGAGGCCCCGCCCGGGGGGGGCTCGGGCGGGGGACGGAGTGGAGGCTCGTCCGAGGCCCCCCGGGGGCTCGGGCGAGGCAGAATCGGCGGCGTCAGAGCCCCCTCAATGAGGTAGGCTCGGACGGGTCGTGGGCCGTCGTCCCGCTCCCGGCACTATGGCTTAGATAGTGGAAATGGGAGGCTTCTTTGGGCCGAAGTTTTGCGTTTGTTGGGCTTTCCTTAAGGGGCCCTTATTTTGGTCCCCCGACAGCCCCGAGCCTCGAAGGAGTGGAAGCACTCGCTCGCAGGCCGAGGTCGCATTTCCTTGGTTGCCATCGATACTTTCCGGCAGGTGCGCGCGAAGCCCTCGGCGGGTGTAGTCCCCGAGGCTTCTGAGGAGTTTTGGGGACTCCTTCAAGGCTTTGCATTTAGCTTGCACGACGTGGCTTTGAGGCTTGTCCCGAGAGTCGTGCTATCCGGTGAGGCGCGCGAAAGCACCCGCCTGTGTAGCCCCCCGGGCCTTGGGCGAGTGAGGGCACTCGTCCGAGGGCTAGTGCGTCTTTTGGTGGACAGATAGTCCCGTCTTTGCCGAGCCCCGGCCCGTCGGCTCGCCTGGGGTTCGGCCGGGTTTTTAGGGCGTTTTCCCAAATTGGTT
Organism: Chrysopogon serrulatus; assembly: GCA_015844335.1. Classification (NCBI taxonomy): domain Eukaryota; kingdom Viridiplantae; phylum Streptophyta; class Magnoliopsida; order Poales; family Poaceae; genus Chrysopogon; species Chrysopogon serrulatus. The sequence goes on along the minus strand of JADLZL010001647.1, from coordinate 82,623 downwards.
TGCTCGTTGGGGAAGCCCCGAGCCCTCGTAGCGACGAGGGGAACCCAATTGGGACTCGGCCGCCGGTTTTTTACGCACCTCGCCTTCCCTTCCGCGGGGAGGAGGGTGGACTTCGTCGTGCTATCGTCGACGGAGTGTCGAACACGACTAGATCCGGTGAGTCGTTAGCGGGGAGAATCCAAGTGAACCGCCGGTGCCCCATTCGCTAGGGGTTGGCTGGGCCCGGAGGCGCGGTTCATAAGAGCCTGCACGGTATGCCTGAGGTGGGGCTCGGGTCCCGTCCCGCGGGTCCCGAGGGCTCTGCTCTCCCACGCGGGATCCCCCTACTCTGGCGCCATGCTGGCCACGGATGTTTAGAAAGGATCGCCCACCCGCTGGCCAAAGGGGCCGTATGAGGCCGCCCGAGCTGCCCCCGACTCTGCCGCCCGGGTGGCCGGCCGAACCCTTAGATGGGCCAGCCCGCGAACCCCGGGCCTTAGGTGGGTTGTCGCCCGGCCCTTCGTGGAGAAGGAACCCCCGTTTTGCCTTAACGGGGCGCGGGGCGCGTTTTTTCAGCGACCACAAGGATGCGGTAGGCCAAGGCGAGCGGTGGCGGGCCCCAAGCTTCCGTATGGTAGCTTGCCGAAGCGGCACGCCCGCGGTCCCACGGAGGATGTGATGTGCGGCGCCGCGCTTTCCGGGCCGTGACCACGCTGGCGTGGCAGGCCCCTGCCCGTGGGCCCGGATCCTTTGTGAGGGATGCGCCGCGTAACGTGTGTGTGGGCGCGCTGAACTCCGTGGTGGTCGCGGCCGCCAGGCGCGGCGCCTCCGGCCGCGCGCTGTGTGCATCGAGTGGGCGTATCGTGGACCGATACGCACTTAATGCAAAGAAGGGAGCGCGTCGGGGTATAAATACGCGGCGGCGGCCGTGTTGGCCTTTCGCCATTTCTGCTTTGCCGCTGCTCTTTGCCTCTGCCTTCCCCCCCGTCGAGAAACCTCTTGAGCTCGCCCCGAGAGGGGAAAGGAAGAGAGACTTCCGTGCCGCCCTCCTCGCTCGATCCCGCCCTCGCGATGGCACCCAAGGCCGATGTTGTCGGCTGCGTGGCGGATTGGGAGTCCCTCCGCCCGACGGAGGCGGAGCCGGTGGCGTTGGTGGAGAAGGGGCTCTCGAGCCCAGAACGACTTCCAGCGGCCGGAGTGGATCGTGCCGCCGCCGGATGATCGCATCCGCGCCCTCCGCCGGATACGCCGTGAGCTTCACGCCGTTCCATGAGCGTGGGCTCGGGATGCCGGTGGGGCGTTTCGCGGGCGCTCTGGAGCACTACGGCTTGAGCTCCACAACCTCGCCCCAATCGCATCTCCCACGCGGGCCGCCTTCGTGGCGCGTGTGAGAGGGCTACCTCGGCCGACGCCCCACCGGACCCGTGGCTCTACTTCTTCGAGGCTACCTTGTTCACAAATCTCCGCCCGGGGGCGGAGAAAGAGAAGGGGAAGGAGCAGAGAAAGAGAAGGGGAAGAGGTTGGCCGTCCGGGGCCGGTAGGCTGCACGCTGCGGCTGCGATCCGTGCAATCAAGCAGGACTATATCCCGGCGAGGCTCGCCAAATAACCGAGGTTGGCACAAAGAAGTGGTTCTACCTTCGCAACGACGGTGGCCACCGCCCGCCTACACCGGGAAGGTGTTCGACCGAGCCACCGTCCGTGGCGGATGGAGCCGATCCCCGAGAGGGTGACCCCCGCCGAGGAAGGTGTTTACCGCCCGGCGCGCCCGACCAAGGAGGGTCTGACGCCTCGGCGGTGATCGCCCGGCTTCCACAAGCGGCGCCAGACCCGCTCATGCATCGGCGGCACGCGCATGCATGACATGCGCCCTCGGCAACCCCGGGAGGGGACCGGGCGGCTGTGCGGCATCGGTGGAGCATTCGCGGCTGCTCAAAATCCCGATGCCCCGACAAGGGCTACATTGGTCCGTAAGACCCGTTCCTCGCTCCGTTGTGCGTTCCGCTCCTCTTCTTCCTCTTCCCATGCCCCCCGGGTCGTCGCTTGCGGCTCGCGGAGAGGCCGAGGCCGTCGAAGCCCCCCGATCGTCGGGAGAAGGCGGCCAACCGCGAGCACGTGGAGGCGGAGAGGAAGAAGGAGAGAGGCCTTGCCATGGCCTGCCCCCTGCTTGAGAAGAGGGAGGACTGTCTCGGCTGCGGCGGGCGCCAGGAGCGGGAGGGGTCTCCCTCTAGCGGAGGCTGGCAAATCGACACCACCGAAACACCGCAGCTGACGACGGGCGATGGTGGGGAGGAGTGGGACGAGGGACAGGCCGATCCGCCGCCCCTGGATCCCCCGGAGGTGACGCGTCGCGTGCCGGGCGGGCGGTAGTCCGTCACCGGCGCCGCCGTCCGGAAGGGCTGCCGGGGAGAGGCTCGTCTCCGGTGTTGCCGGACTTGGGGCCGCTGCGATGCCTCAGCGGGCCGGACGTCCCCCAGGGGGAGGCGTGGCGTCACGGGGGAAGGAGGTCGCCGAGCCCTCCCCCCACGAAGGCTCGTCCCCCCACAGCGGCCCGCGTCGGCCGAGGCGGGTCGGAGGCCCGCCCCAGATAGGACGCCTCTCGCTCGGCGTAGATCGTCCGGGCGCCCGACATTTCCGCCGTCGGGCGGGTCCCTTGTCTGGAGCTAGGATTAAAGTGCGCGGGTATGTGGCGTCCATACCTTGCCGTTGGTCTCGGCGTTCGCTCCTTTTCCGCCCGCTAACTTCCGTCTTGTCCCCATCCGCGGCTTAAGCGCACGGCCGCGGTGGACGCGGCCCCCCTCGCCCTCTGGAAATGCCTAAAGCGGGGGCCGGAGCGCTGGTTTGTTCCGCCGGCCGAGGCGACCTGGGCCGGGATCGAGGAGAGGGAGAAGGTCGCCGAGGATCCGCCGCTCACGGAGCGAAGTCTTGGGCGGAAGCAGAGGCGGCGCAGCGCCCGGCCGGGAGACCGGGCGTGCCCGTGGCGCCTCGACGAGGAGCCGGGTTCGCCGGTACCGGCTGAATCTGCGGAGGCACCCGCCGAGAGGACGACGTGGTGATCCCCGGCCGTGTCGGCCCGGCGTACCGGTGTTAGCCGAGGTAGCGGTGGAGGAGCCTCGCGGTGGTTGCCACCACCGACGCGGCTATGGCCGAGGCGGGAGCCGGGCCTCGGCTCTTCACTGCCGTACACCGAGGCGGGTGCCACCGCAGCTAGGGAGGAGCCGAGGGCGCAGCGACCGAGGCGCCCCACCGGGGTGCCACGGCTCTACCGAGCCCCCCGTGAGCAACCCGCCCGGGAGCCCACCTTGCCCCTGAGAGCGCCCACCACAGGGGCCCCGAGAGGCGAGGGGCCTTTTGCGCCGATGACGCCAAGGAGGGGGGATGCAGGTGAGCGTGGCGGATCAAGGTCGACCGCTACGAGAAGGCCGCTCGGACCATTGTGTCGGGGTTGTGCCGGGGCCTCCCCCTGCTTCGGGTGAGTGAGCTTTCAGCCCTCCTTCCCTCCGGGAGGCGTCTTCCCTCAGGGAGCTTGCGCCGAAGTCGGGACCACCGCGTGGCAGCGCTTACGGATCTGCGGGGTAGCGGATCTTTGTCTCGAACAAAGACACTTCAGATGAAGTAGACCGCCTTTGGACCTAAGGTGTGTGGCCCTCCTCCCGCCTCTCGACGACGATGGCAGCGCCGACCACCCAGGTGGTTGCGGCCGACGCACAAGAGGAGGGGTTCATCCCCCGCCCGGGCGGGACGAGGATCGGGGCACCGTGAGGGCAGCCTTGAGCTTGTCGAGGGCCTCCCGGGCCTCGGTGGTCCGTGAGAAGCGCTCGGACTTTCTCGGGGAGGCGATCTGAGGGCAGGCCCTTCTCGCCGAGTCGTGAGACGGCTTTTAACCGAGGGCCGCCCAGACAGCCCATGACTCGGCCAGACGCCCTTCAGTCCTTGATCGCCCCCATGCTCGTCACCGCGGTCACCTTTTCTCGGGTGGGCTCGATGCCGCGTTTGGAGACGATGAACCCGAGGAGCATGCCTCGGGGAACCCCGAAGACGCACTTCGGGGTTGAGCTTGACGCTTTTGGCCTTAAGACACCGGAAAGCGATCTTGAGGTCGAGATGAGGTCGTCGACCCTCTTGGTCTTGACCATGATGTCGTCGACGTAGGCCTCTACAGTTTCGCCGATGTGGTCGCCGAAAACGCCCAGCATGCATCGTTGGTACGTGGCCCCTGCGTTCCTAAGCCCGAAGGGCATCGTCACGTAACAATACATGCCGAACGGGGTGATGAAGGACGTCGCGAGCTGGTCGGACTCCTTCATCTTTATTTGGTGGTAGCCGAAATAAGCATCTAGAAAGGATAAAAGCTCGCACCCCGAGGTGGAGTCGACTATCTGATCGATACGTGGTAAGGGAAAAGGGACTTTCAGACATGCTTTATTTAAGCTAGTATAGTCTACACACATCCTCCATTTCCCACTCTTCTTCCTAACCAATGCAGATTAGATAATCACTCGGGGTGGAACACCTCCTTGATGAATCCGGCCGCCAAAAGCTTGTTCACCTCCTCGCCGATGGCCCCTGCGCTTCTCCTCGTCGAATCGGCGCAGTCGCTGCTTCACCGGTCTGGACCCGGCCCGGATATCAAGGGAGTGCTCGGCGACATCCCTCGGAATGCCCGGCATGTCCGAGGGACTCCACGCAAAGATGTCGATGTTCGCGCGGAGAAAGTCGACGAGCACGGCTTCCTATTTAGGGTCGAGGAAGTCACGGATCTTCACCGCCTTGCCGGACGAGGTGGAGGGGTCGAGCGGGACCTCCCTTACCCCATCGGACGGCTCGAAGGTGCCGGCGTGGCGCTTGGAGTCGAGAGCCTCGGAGACGGCCATGGCCTCGGCATGCTCGATGGCCTCCACGTCGCAGTTGAACGCATGCTCGTAGGAGGAGCCAACGGTGATGACGCCGTTGGGGCCTGGCATCTTGAGGAGGAGGTACGTATAGTTCAGGACCGCCATGAATTTCGCGTCTGACGGGACGTCCCGAGTATGCCGTGGTAGGTTCCTCGGAAGTCAACCACGTCGAAGGTAATGACCTCCTTGCGGTAGTTTGACGGTGTCCCGAAGACGACGGGGAGGTCAATCTGCCCGAGGGGCCAGGCTCGCTTGCCCGGCACAATGCCCTGAAAGGGAGAGATGGAGGGTCGGAGGTGCGGGCGCCCACTCCCAAATGACATCGAGGGTGTCGGAGTAGAGGATGTTGAGGGCGCCGCCGCCATCCATCAAGCACCTTAGTGAGCCGAACGTTGCCGACGACGGGATCCACCACGAGTGGGTATCTCCCGGGGTTTGGCACGTGAGCGGGTGGTTGTCGGGGCCATAAGTGATGGCCTCGGGCGACCACGGTAGGTACTGCTAGCGTGGCGGGCGCACCGAGAATACCTCTCGGCGCTCGCGCTTGATCTGTCGTGGTGAAAGGTTCGCGGGGAGGCCCCCGATGATCATGAAGACATCGTGGATCTTCGGGAACCCATCGTCCTTGTCATCCTCCTCCTTCTCCTTCTTCTTCTTGTCCTCGGGCGGGGGGCAGCTTTTTGGTAGAATCGGCAGGCCAAGTCACACTCCCCCATGGTGTGCTTGACGGGGAACTTGTGGAAGGGGCAAGGCTTCTTGAGCATGTCGTCGAACGCCCCGGGCCCCGGGGCCTTCGGGGTGCCTTTAAGCGGTCGGCCGCAATGCGACGAGATCATCCTCGAGTCTTCCTCCTTTTTGCCTTGCTTCCCCCTCCGCTTGCCCCTCTTGTTCTTCTTTTTTGGTTGCGGGTGGTCGCCGCACCGCCGGCTTCTTCATTCTTCCGCCTTGTCCTTGTCATTGGCGCCAAAGATGGCCCCCCACCGCCTCCTCACCGGAGGCGAAAATTTGTGGCCACCTCAAACAGCTCGTTGGCGGTGGAGGGCATCTTCCGTCCCCAGTTCAGGGACCAGCTCCTTGCGTGTTGTCCCGCCGAGGAATGCGCCGATGATGGCGGTGTCGGCCACGTTGGGCAGTTCGGTGCACTTCTTGGAGAAGCGGCCGATGAAGTCGCTGGTGACTCGTCGGGCTTCGGGCGGCGGCCTACGGAGATCCCAAGAGTTCCCTGGCGCACATATGTGCCCCGGAAATTTCCCACGAACACTTTGACTAGGTCGGTCCAAATAAAGATCGTGCGGGCGGAAGGTGCTCCAGCTAGGCCCGAGCGGCGCCGCCTGTGTGAAGGGGAAGGTTGCGGATGATGAGTCTATCGTCATCCGCCCCGCCCAACCGGGCAAAGCGAGGCGGTAATCATTGAGCCAAACCCCGGGGTTTGTCTCACCCGAGTACTTGGTGAGGTTAGCGGGTTGGCGGAATCGGAAGGGGAACCGCAGGCGCCGCGGATCTCCCTGGCCAAGGCACGGGGGCCCCGGGGTCCGCGCCATCGCGTCCCTCGCCGCCGCCACGCCCGCCGCCTCGGGCCGGGCGGTCGCGTTTGCCCCGCGGTCTCGCCTCTCTCACGATGTTGCGTATGCCGCCGCTGCCGAGGTCGCCATGGTTGTCCTAGATGCGCCGCGAGCCGGCCTTCGTGAGGGGTCTTGGTGGACGAGGCCTCGCCTCCCGGGAATGTCCGCGGGTTCCTCGCTCTGCGAGCGCCAAGGCGCGAGGACGAGCTCTTGGCCCGTTGATTGCGGCGGTCTCGATGAGGTCTCGTAGCTCGCTGCGATGCGGCGCCCCTCCGGGTGGAGGGCTCCGCATTGATCGGAGTAGAAGGGCCGCAGCCGCGACGCTTTTGGCTTGCACGCAGAAGACGGGAGGATGCTTTCGCCCCCCTCGCCGCTGACGATCCTCTCGCTGGACGCCGCGGGCGTGCCGCCGTGCTTCGGGCTTGGGTTGAGCGCCGCGCGGTGGCCTTGCTCGAGCGCGCCTATCTTCTCGCCGTAGGCTGAAGACGGTCGTGGTTGAGCTTAGCCCCGAGGTCGCGGATCTGCTCGACGGTGGGTCGACGAGGCTCCCGAGGCGTGGCCGCTGGATCCTCCGCCCTTGGGGTGGCCGCAGCGGCGGGTCTCGCTTCCCCCGGGTCGAGAGGCTCTCGGATCCACTGGGTGGCGACCGCCGGGCGGGCCTAGCGGTGTGCCTAGGGTCACGATCCTCGTCCCCATCGCCGCTGCCGCGGCCGGTCCGGGCGCCGAGATCACGAACCTCCACGTGGAAGCACTCGCGCGTCGGGGTCGTACATGTCGTCCGGGGAGTCGGAGTCGGGTAACCGGCAAGGCGGCGTGCTCCCGGATGAACCCCCGGTTCCGTGTGTGCTCGAGGTGGCGCCCGATCGGGTGGGTGTAGCGCTGTCTTGGGAGTGGCGTCGCCGCTCCTCCCGCCTCGACGTACTCCTCGTAGGCATGGATGGATCCGCCGGGGATGTTCGCGTCGGGGTGCTCCGTGGAGCGCCCGCCGATGGCGGGGGACGCCTCCTCCGGGCTCCCATGGCGGTGGGGATCAATGCCGTACGTGGCGGCGAAGTTGATCATGCCAAATGGCCGGGCGTGGAGGCGACGGGCGGCCGCGGCCCCTTGCGGGTGTCGTCCCACCCGCAGTGCCGCAAGATCTTCCCCGGGCCGCCCGCCGTCGGATGCGTCCGTCGAGTGTGGCGGGAGCGAGCACCGTGGTGCCTCTGCGCCCGGGCCGGTGTCGAGTCCGCCGGGGACTCATCGGAAGGCCCCCGAACTCCGGGCGGGAGGAGTTCCATGTCGCATCGATCCCGCTTGACACGAACTCAAGCTCACCGAACCGGATCGGGGTCCCCTGCCCAGCGGGCCGGAGTGGAGAGAGGTTGGGGGTGAGAAGTCGCCCCGCCGCCGTCACGTCTGGCGGCCATCCGAGGTTTGGCGGGAAGAGAGGCAAAACACGCACAGCCTCCCCTACCGGGCGCCAAGCCCGCCGGTGCTAGAACCGGCGGTCCTAGCACCAACGAGTGAATTTGTGGTGCGTGTTCCCAACCCCGGATGGTGTACAAGATGAACACAAGGATTTATACTGGTTCGGGCAAGAGAAGGCCCTACATCCAGTGGGGGGGGAGTTCTTGTATTATCTTGCACCGAAGTGCTTATAGGTAGGGTGTACAAGCAGTGAGAGAGGGACGGGGTCCCAAGTCTCGTGATGATTGAGGAGGATGCCAATATCGGGCTTGAGTGTGTGAACCTGTCATCTAAGGGTCTCTGCCTTCCCCTTTTATAGCCGCAAGGGGAAGGCAGGGCATTACAAGAGGTGGTCATGCTCGTGGGTCGGGTCACGGGCTTCCGTCCTCCCCTGACCGAGGCTCCGGCGTGGGCCGACCGTCCCCGGATCGTGACGAGACAAGGCGACGCCGCCTCCTTGCCCCCTCGTTGTCCCGAATGACGACGTCCCCGTTGGAGTTGGTGGAGGCGTCGGGAGGGGCGCCAGAGCCCTCAGTAGCTTTGACCCAGATGGGGGGCCGAGGCTCGGGAGGCCTCGGAGCTTGTCGCCGTCTGCGGAGAGTGGTTGGAATGCCCCAGGCCGGTCGCCGGGCACGCTGGTCACCCATTCCGTGCTCGAGCTCATGGGGTGGACTGTTGGTTGACCGGAGGGGGTGTCCAGTCCACTCCCGACGGGGGTGACGGCCGCCGTGGCCTTGGCGTGGTGGATGGCGCCCGGTTCCGGCGATGGGACCTCGGCGGAGGGTTTAGGCGAAGACAAGGCCCCACCGTGGCGGGCGTGGTCTCCATCGTGGAGACCGCGTAAGCATGATTGCCGGTGTGGGCCGTGATTTGGCGATGCCCATCCCCCCGTAAGAACATGGAGTGCTCCCGACACGGGCGGTAGTGGATATGCGCCAAGTCGATGGTACGGCCTTTGACTTGGGCGACGCGTCCCGCCCGAGGCCCGGTTGCCGGGGGCTCGGGCGGGACGAAAGCCGGGCGGCTCGTCCGAGGCCCCGCCGGCTGGGGCTCAGGCGGGACGGAGAGTGGAGGCTCGTCCGAGGCCCCCGCCGGGGCTCGGGCGAGGCGGAGAATCGGCGCCGTCCGAGCCCCTCAATGAGGTAGGCTCGGACGGGTCGTGGGCCGTAAGGTCCGCCTCCGCACTGTGGCTTAGATAGTGGAAATGGGAGGCCTGCTGGGCCGAAGTTTTATGCGTTTGTTGGGCTTTCCTTAAGGGCCCTTATTTTGGTCCCCGACGTAAAGAAAAAACCAAACCGCTCCTTCTCTATGGCCTCGACGCCACCCCCCGTGCACACACAGCCCGCCCCCACGATCCCAGTGCCTCCACATCGCCACCTCCAATGCCGTTACCCGTTGCGACCACCTACGCCCCATCCGCGCACACCGCACCCACTCCCACGTCGCCGCCCCTAGCCCCCTCGTGACGCTGTTGCCATGGGCCATGGGCGGCCGCCCGTCGTTGCGGTGGCCTCTCCCGCCACCGCCCGGTCGTCTGGCATACTGGGTCCACCCCCGAGCCACAAGCCTGCGATGCAGTGCGGGGGCACGGCCTCGTGTCCGACGTCGAGATCGTCCATGACACCCTGCAGCTGCTACATTGCGGCAGAGCGGAGGATTGGCTCGCCGCCGCCCGCGCACCTTCCAGGAGCGCGCGCCTGCCTTTCCTGCCAGAGCTCGCTGCTGCCGGTGCATGGAATACTGTCGCCGCTGCTCGCCGGAGCTTGCCCCTCGCCTCCCAAAGGGCTCGACAACTCCCAACCCATCTCTTGCCGTTAGAGTTTGGTGGCCGATCGCCTAGCCACCGGTAGTCGTCGATGTCGCCTGCTCGCCCTGTGCTCTACTGATTGCCGTGCATGGGTCTGCTCCGTGGCTGTAATGGAGTTCTAAATCTCTACAACTAAAAAGAGTTAAATGTTATCGTCTCCGTAACTAATCGGAACCCTCCTCTAATCGCGTTGCCCATGGAAAAAAATCACCCCACTCACGGCTCTACTCGCGCGGCCTCCTCCGAAGGAAAGAAAAAACCAAACCGCTCCTTCTCTATGGCCTCGACGCGCTCACCCCGTGCACACAGCCCCGCCCCCACGATCCCAGGCCTCCACATCGCCGCCACCAATGCCGTTACCCGTTGCGACCACCTCTGCCCCATCCGCGCACACCGCACCCACTCCCCATCGCCGCCGCCCCTAGCCCCTGCACGCTGTTGCCATGGGCGACTGCAGCAGTCATTGCGGTGGCCTCTCTCGCCGCCGCCAGTCGTCTGCGCAACCAGGTCCACCCCCGAGCCACAAGCCTGCGATCTGGTGCGGGGGCACGGCCTCGTGTCCGACGTCGAGATCGTCCATGACACCCCTGCAGCTGCTGCATTGCGGCAGACGGAGGGATTGGCTCGCCGCCGCCCGCGCACCTTCTAGGAGCGCGCGCCGCCAGCTGCCTTCCTGCCAGGCTCGCTGCTGCCGGCGCATGGAATGCTGTCGCCGCTGCTCGCCCGGGCTTGCCCCTGCCTCCTGCAAGGGCTCGACAACTCCCAACTCATCTCTTGCCGTTAGAGTTTGGTGGCCCACCGTCTGGCCACCAGTAGTCGTCGATGTCTCCTGCTCGCCCTGTGCTCTACTGATTGCCTTGCATGGGTCTGCTCTGTGGCTGTAATGGAGTTCTAAATTTCAGTTGTGCGGAAACAGCAGAGCAGCACGTCTAGCAAGAATCGATGTGAAATTGAGACTGTAAGTGATGTATATGGCCAAGAACACATCAGCATCATGCCTGAATTCTTCTCTCCGAGGACCACCAGAAGCTGTTTTTAGCTCGAGTTCCTGCCACGGGCCGCGCTGAGATGGCTTAGAGCTTTCCATGGAGGCGCGACCACAACGACGTCGTGCAGCAGCCATGGCAGCAAGCAGGTGTGTGGACGTGCCAATGGAAGTTCCTCTCCGACCATGGCAGCGGCAGAAGCCGAGAACCATGGCGGTGCACCGCTCCGTCCCTCTGACAGTGCTGCCTTTGTGGCTGCGCGGCGCGGCACCATCAGCTCGATGGTGGCGTGGCCTCGACAGTGGTGGTTTCGCTGCGCGCTAGCTGCCTCCACAGCTCTGGAGGACGATCAGACTATGCTAGAGGATCTTGTTCCCGGTGGGCCCATTCCTGGCTTCCACATGCAGGCGACGCATTAAGAACAAGGATCGGTTGCTATCTTAGAATCTAACTATGTTCTGTAAAAGAAATAAAACGAAGTACAGTTATACCCTTTATATTTTAATTATCAGTAAATATAAATAAGGTTCCTGGCCCTCCAGTTTCGTCAAAAAAAAAGTTTGGCAATTTTCTTTGCTTTTGATCTCATTTCTTCGGTAGGAACTATTTGTTGATTGAGAGGTTTGTGGATCCTGCAAATTTCCTTTGAGAATGCTCCAACAAATTTCAGTTTCTCCGTTTCCTGTGCGTGAGTGTGATTTGTTGGATTTCGGTCTACCTAGGGTAGGCCGACGTAGGCTAACGAGCGTGAGTTACTCAACAGTGTGTCCTACATGGAGAATTGGAGATATACATAGAGAACATCAACGAGACAATGACCTCTTGATGATTGAGGGCCAGTTCATCCAGCAGTTGCGAATTCATGAGATCTTGGAGGTAAATATAAGTACTTTTTTGGGCTTTTTTTCTCTTTGATTTTTTGGACAGGTATGTGCCTGGTCTGCTGGAGAAGATCGTGAACAGCGCAGGGAGCAAATGTTTTAACTCCTCCAGCTTTGGGAAGGCACATTTATGTCCATATGCTTTTACCAATTGTGGAACTTGTTTAACATTTTATCACTACTTCCTTTTTTGTTTTCAGCAAACATATTTGGAGAGACCAACATGAATGTGTGGAGCAGTCAATCACATACTATCGTCAAATGGCATAGAATCCTAAATTCCAATTAATTTTCTCAGTCTCATTGCAGCTATTCCAAACCCATTTTTTGTAGCTGAATGGAAGTGATAGCTAGATTGAACTACATGTTTCTATTGTCATACATAAATAATTGTTATCCCGTTGCAACGCACGGACACTCAGCTAGTAATTCTGATGCTCCACGCGAAGAAAGCCGTTGGGTGTGCATGGCTGGTCGGACTTTCGTGGTTGAGCAATCAAGATGACAAGCTAAATCTCTAAAGTGTCATCTTATCGTCCATTTTATTTCAGTATGTTGCTCATAGTTCGATCACTTCAGTATGTTGAGCAATCAAGGCGAGTAATTAACTGTTGAAATTTATTACCAGAAAAAACATAAATTTCAAGAAGTTCCCTTGGAGTCTCCCATGTGTATGTATGCATGTACTCGATGTAACGCTAGCAAGAGTGAGTACAACGTACTCAGCAAGCATATAATAAATCAAATGAAATACATGTCTATCCATCTATCATCATATCCATTCTCATTTATAAATCATTTATCAAAAGTAGCATATTTTAGAAAAATAACAATAAATCTAATATCACCCATATAGTGAGACAGAGCCTCCTATAGACTCCCGTAGCCTCTAATCCAATCCAAGAGACATGACACGAATTCACGATTTAACCCTGCGCCGGTTTGTATCACTTTACCCATGATTACCCTGACCAATTTTCCATCACACTTCCTTTGGTGTGACTCATGGTCAAGATACCGTGACTTTCCCCATTTCCGTATATTATATACATCCACATCTACTCACGTGCGCTAATATATGCGCCTGGGTGTGCTTCATCGACACCTAGTTGGGGATTTCATCATCCAACCCTCTCCAAACTTACCATAGGGAGTATATAACATCTTTCATGGGTACCGGACTCGGCTCGTCCCAAACGAGTTCATGGCTAATACGATTTGATACGGCACACAGAATGAGTGAGAGGGGTTAGTCCTTATATATCTGTAATCGAATGTAGAGAGAGTTCGACCAACCCAGTTCATCATCACATTCCATGTACTCTCTCTACACCGATTAATCAATTATCATTCATTAATCATTATCCATCATCATCATCATCATCATCAAGCTCATTCAATTTAATTTAGAAAATAGATTTTGATGCAAGTATTTTCGGAATAATTTCATTTATAAAAATCTACATGACTTGCCTGGGTCATAAAAAGATGACATCAAATAGTCCATGTTCTCCGAATGCACTTCCATTGGTTTAGCTTGCCTCCTGTAATTATAATATTTATTTATATATTGTTATTTAGCAAAACAAAAGATATATGAGCATATACATGGAATCTGTGTAGCCATGTGTCCGACCTACTGACAAAATACTTCATTAGTCTAAAATTTAGCTTTGCTGCGATTTATAGGAAATATATTGCACATGAAAATCAGTTGGTCACTAGTTAATTAATAACATTATTAACCTTTCTTGACTACTCGTGAGCAAGGCAACACTACCCTGTTCTATACTAGTGCTAGTACGTGTATAGGTGAAACCCAGAAGTACTAGTGCTAGCAGGTCAACGGACAACAGTGACACACGCACTCCCCACTCTCCACTCTGCCGTCTCCTCCCTCTAGCTCTGCTTCTTTTTCCTCTTCTGCATCTCATGGTGTTGAAGCTAGCTGCCCCAAATCGACAACTATGGCTGGGATTCTTTCTCGAATGCTACTCCAAATCAAAACCCCATGAACTGCAACTACTGTCTAACCATTTCCCCCCTTGATTTCTCCTCTCTGATGTGTGCAGGTTGGGGGCCGACGGTGGCATGCTCCATCAGGGTGCCATACTTGGCGGCCGTGATGCCAAGGCTGGGCCAAGAAGACACGTGTGTGCAGCACCGACTGACAGTAAGTGCTCCTACTCTTGCATTTTCATACCCAGTTCATCTAGCCCGCACCTCAAGCTACAGTGTCTCTAGATGTGGAAGATTCTTTTAGTAAAGTTTTAGTCTAGGTTCAAGTATTTATTTGTGTGTTTGCACTAAAAGACCATAGTTCGTCTGATAACAACTAGTGCACATTTCCCTTGGCCAAAACATGTTACTTATAGTATTTGTTTGTTGAGCTAAGTATATCTATCCCCATGGCAGGTGCTTTGTGCTCTTGCTGGTAGAGGAGATAAAAGGGTTTTCTAGGATGTGCACGTGGAATTAAACCTCATCTTAGCCCTGATGATGTTCATCTCCAGTCTTAAGATATGTGCTCCCTTCATAAGCACTCCTCCTTGCAGATCTTAGCTGCTGAAATGTTTCATTGTTTCTCGATTTGGTTGATCCCCAGTTCGTCGCCTGGCCACTTCTCATGACTTCCTCCCTGATCAGTTCCCTCTCCATCACCCCCTTGTCGTTCTCCATGGATGATCAGATCACCAGTTGTAACAGTGTGAAAGGTGGTGGTTTTTTTTTTGGCTAGGATTGGAAGAGGTGTTCTTGGTAAGCCTCACCCATGAGTGTGGAGTCAGTGACTGGTTTGCTACTAGTACTACTTCGATGGTGGGCTCTTGGCTTCCTCTAGGCTCCTCTTATTTCTGCCCCTTTCTACTGTAGTACTACTACTACTCCCTCGTGTTGTCGACTGCTAATTGGCTCCCCTCATTTCCCTGGTGTGGATGGATTGACTGAGAGCAGTGACAGGTATGGAGACTTAGGCTTTGTTTAGATGCAGGTTAAAAAGAGAGTGTAAAGTCCTGTAGCACTTCGTTTGTTTGTGGTAAATATTGTCCAATTGTGGCCCAACTAGGGTCAAAAGATTCGTCTCGTGATTTACAACCCAACTATGTAATTAGTTATTTTTTTATTTATATTTAATGCTATTTACATGTGGGAAACAATTTGTGAGAGGAGAGAGATTGGAAAGTCCTCAGAAGACTCGTTTGTTTGTGGTAAATATTGTCCAATCGTGGCCCAACTAGGCTCAAAAGATTCGTCTCGTGATTTACAACCCAACTGTGTAATTAGTTCTTTTTTTTTATTTATATTTAATACTATTTATATGCGGGAAACAATTGATGTGAGGAGAGAGAGTGGAAAAAACTTGCACCAAACTAAACAAGGCCTTATGTGGGTGCCCATGCTGGCTTGCAAGATTATGGCTAGGTTCCTTGTGGCCCTTATGTGGCTTTGAAGTAGGCTGGAATGTGGTGATTGCAAGTGGCATTGTGTAGGAATGAGATTAGATATAAGGCGTGGTAATTAGCCGGATGATAAATCCCCAAAACTAGAGGTGCCGATTGGCTTTGGCCGGTCTTGGTATCTCGGTGAGCTATGTGAAGTGACATTATTGGGTTTGACGGCAAAACAAAAGCTAAGTTATGCTTAGCCGTACAAGGTCGATTATTGCCCTTTCTTTTTTTTCTTTATGAGCAGTGGAAAACTGAAAACAATATTTGTTGTATTAGAAGTGCATTTGTAAGAGCCGCTTATCATACCCCAAGAGATTTTTTTTATATGCTTGTATAATATTGTAACGTATTTATTTGTTGTTGAGATAGGCAAGCACATGATTCACATAATATTTATACTGATCTGGTTGATTGGTCAATGTCATGTGATGGGGAAAAATTAAACCCCTTATTTTTATGTTTTGGTTAATTGATGACTATTAGCCTCATGATTGTTCATTAAGCTTAGTGAAAAAGTTGGGGGTGTTATACTCGACATGCCAAAGAAGTTGAACAATTAAACCGAAAACATTGCCCAAATAGTAATTTAAAGAAAAGAAGTGTAATTTACCTTCCTCGACTATCATACTTATCTGTTTTTTTTTTTCCTAAGTTACAAAACCAATTATTTCAGACTTCTTCAATTTTAAAACTGTTTGTTTTTGTACCTTGGATCGTTTTTAATGGTGGTTTTCCTAATGTGACGCCATATCAGAGAGGTACAAATTGAACTACGTTGAAAATTCAAAGATCGACCGGACTAGAAATATTATTTTTAAAAACATATCAAAAACTCATAAATATAAATTTTGATGATGGTTTTGCAGAGGAAAAAGTGAAGTCGTTTCTTTTGTATATGCAACTTGCACATGGCCGATTAGTTAGCACCAAAGGAGCTAACCGTTGAAATTTACCCGGAAAGAAACATAAAAGTTCAAAGTTCAAGAAGTCACCTTCCAGTCCGCATTTTTTTAGATAAATCCAGTCCTCCATGTTTATTATGTTGTACTCCCCGCATCTCATAAAGAGTGAGAAATCAAACCATTTTAGTTTTGACTAAATATATGAGAAAATATTAATATCTATTAGGGAAAGTAGCATCTTTAGGTTGAGTTTGGATGCATAGGGATTTCAAGCATCAGGATAGAAAATATCTTAAAATACTAGAATTGCATGCAAACACTTTAGAATTCTGTCACACGGATATAATACCCAAGAAATCTATATCTCTTATAAAGATAAACCCCACTACCAATTCAATCTGATTCCACAGTGATCCATGTCATTAGCTAATCTAAACCACGAGCAATTAGCCACTAAATTTTCAATCCACTCAACGCTGCACGTATACTGGTGTCCGATCGTCTCCAGCCCTATCTCTTCAGGTGCCCAACAAATCCACTAATAGCATGAAGGTCTGAAACTGTCATTATCTGTCACTTCCTCTTCCACCAGCAGCATGCATCATTTGAAATCCTTTAGAAACCATTGGAGCGTGTATTATTCTAACCAAGGATATGAGAAGTTGCGTCTCTATATTTTCCTCAAGGATTATATATACCTGTTGCAACCTTGTATTGCAACTCATCCCCACTCCAGGCCTCCGAAAAATGGTGTTCAGAGTTGAGCCTTCCATGATGCCGCCTCAGCCCCTGGTGCCGTACCAGCATGCTCCGCAGCCTTGGTGAGTGGGGCGCCTTCCGCTGCACAGGTGATGACGGAGTCAAAAGGAGCATCGCAGAAGAAAAAATATGCTTGAAAGTCGATGCAATGCAATGGAGCTGAGTAGTAGACTGACCCGCTTTCCCTTATGTCTAGCACCACAGGTTAGCTAGGTCATCAGAATTGAGTCACGTGCAACGAATTGTTCCATATTGTTTATGATACTATAAAAACAATCTTTTATTAATATTCTGATGCATGTGGTCCTTGCTTACTCTAATTATCTCAAACTGTTTCCCTTATAGATTTGTAGTATCACATATAACTTTTTAAACCGTGCAATTTGTACTATTTCACTAGATGCTACCCACCCATGTTTTCTGTTCCTGGTTCCCACTAAGAGCCAACTCATTTTAAGTATAATATTATTTTCAATATATCAATATATATGATAAATGATCATAATATTTCTTCTACTGTTATGTTTTCCTATAATTTGATACAGTACTTCATTAACCTTCTCATTATATTCTTTCACAATGCAACAACTTTATTTCTATGAAAATCCTATTGCAATGCACAAGGTATCATATACAAAATATATTTTTTTAAGAGTATCCCGCAGCAATGCGCCGGTATACTTCTAGTATCTAGAGATTATTTATATCCGTAATTTGGATTTTAGAATTACATCCAAATATGCCCTTAGATGAATCGATGAATATAGTTTAATGATTAACTTATTTAGAGATATAAATATTGCTAATATTGTCTATAAATTTAGTTATAAATTTAAGAAATTTGAGTGACACAAAACCATAGTAACATTCTTTTTTTTTTTAGGATGGAAGAAGCATGCATGTACTCGAGTTTTTTTTTTTTGGATTTTTGAAGTTGCATGCCCTCGAGTTGCCAAAGAAGTAACCACTTCTCAGCCCATCTGGATCCGTCTGACAGAACGATAGGGCCTTGGGCTGTGAAGCACACAGAAAAAGAGCTCCATGCTTTGGCCCATTCTCGAGAAAACCTACCACTGCCTTGGAAAAAATGCAAGAAAACCCTCGGCGAACCTGGTCGAGAGCTTTCTACAGGCTTCCGTGGCCGCGGCGCGGTGCCGCTCGATGGCACCCGCCCCGACGTGGCGGCCCACAGTTCAGTCACCCATTCAGCCGCTGCGGTCGCGACCTCATAAAGCCCACCACGAGTCAGAAAGAGCCACCACCACCTAGCCACGCCGCAGCCCCCTTCCTTCCCCCAGCCGTCGTCTCCCGAAGCATCCCCTTCCAAAACCCTCGCCGCAGCCGCAGCCACCCTTGCTTCCGCACGCGAGCGCCCGGGACCAGCCATCCATCCATGGCGGCGTCGCTGCTCCTCCGCGCCGTGCGCCGAAGGGAGCTCGCGTCCCCTCTCGGATCCGTAAGGCCCCTCGTCTCTACCTTTCCCTGTCTCCGCGATTCCCTTTCATTCATATCCTTGAAGCAGTTTCGTCGCTTGTAATATAGTGTTCTAGCGTGATCCGGAGGAGGAATTGTTGGTGGGGAAGAGTGATTGGAGATTAGATGGGATCTCACGTTCTTGTGGATTTGGCTCGGAGGAGGACGGATTAGTGCTTGTAGATTCGAAGCACGCACTAGAGGGTATTAATGGATTAGTTCAGTTCTGGGTAGTTGCTGAATTACTGCTGTGGCACAACTTTAGTAGCCATGGGCTGCCGTGATTTGTGGGCAACTGTTCCTGTGCACATAGGATGTCTTACTTGGACATGGTGTTATCGCTCAAATTGTTGGTTGCTTCCCTTTGCAGGGGTGTCTTAACATTAGGAGTGGTGTTATCTCAAATTCTCAATACTATTGTGGAGTTAACCACGAATAAATTGTCATTGTGCATTTGCGCTATGGCCAGTCAGATTTTTGTTTTCAGTGGATGTATTCAGTTTTATTTGATTATTTATGGCCTGCTGCTAATATGTGGATAGGTGCTTGGATAGTGAGTTGAAGGTGTATATGAACTATTAGTACCTATTAGCAACTCCAAGCCACTGAACCAGCCAATGGAACTAATAGTTAGCACGCTTATTAGGTCTGTTTGGATCCACTAGTACTAGCTTTAGCTGCTAATTTTTACTGCTAATAATGGATCCAGACAGGGGCTGTAAATAAGATGCCAGCATATTCTGGAGATGAGATGACAGGAAAAAGCTGGTATCCTGTCATCACCATCTCTAGAAAAAAGCTGGTATCCTGACATTTATATCTTGTACTCCAATGCATCCACTATCAAGAGTATTATCTGGGAATCCAAATAGATCAGTTTCAATTCAAAATTCAGATTCTCAAAATCTCTATCTACTATCTAGATTCTTGTAATCCCTCTAGGATTCAAACGGTCCTAAGTCTTTGAATGTACTTGTTTCAGCTGGGCACCAATTTACAGTCAACATATGTTGCCAACGCGTGCTCAAAATGGGGAAACTTTGCAAGACCTTTTAGGTAATGATTATCTCCTGCTTTAGTTCTTAATATTTTTCTGATTTTAGTAATGCTAAGTTGATAACTTCTTTCAGTGCAAAAGCTGCTGGAAATGAGGTTATTGGGATTGATTTGGGGACAACTAACTCATGTGTTGCTGTTATGGAGGGAAAGGTGAGCTTGACTCCTGAGGATTTTCGCTCTTCATTATCTTTGTTTTTGTATTTGTTTTTTTTTTGCTGAATTAATTAATTATATTAAATGCCTGCAGAACCCAAAAGTTATTGAGAATGCTGAAGGTGCGAGAACAACACCATCTGTTGTCGCATTTACTCAGAAGGGTGAAAGACTTGTTGGAACTCCAGCCAAGCGCCAGGCAGTAACCAACCCCCAGAATACTTTCTTTGGAACAAAGAGGTTGATTGGGCGACGCTTTGATGATCCACAGACACAGAAAGAGATGAAGATGGTGCCATACAAAATCGTGAAGGCTGCAAATGGTGATGCTTGGGTTGAAACAACAGATGGCAAGCAGTACTCACCAAGTCAGGTCGGTGCATTTGTGCTGACCAAAATGAAGGAGACGGCTGAATCTTACCTTGGCAAGTCTGTCTCAAAGGCAGTGATTACTGTTCCAGCTTATTTCAATGATGCTCAGCGTCAGGCCACAAAGGATGCTGGCCGCATTGCAGGCCTTGATGTTGAAAGGATCATCAATGAGCCTACAGCAGCCGCTCTGTCTTATGGAATGAACAACAAGGAGGGCTTGATAGCGGTATTTGATCTTGGAGGAGGAACTTTTGATATCTCTATTCTAGAGATCTCAAATGGAGTTTTTGAGGTATCTCTTCATAACCTTCAAGTCAACTTATTGTGTAAACATTTTCTGAATTATACTCTGTTCTGATTTGATTCTTTGTATTTCCACGCAGGTCAAAGCAACAAATGGTGATACTTTCTTGGGTGGTGAGGATTTTGACAATACACTGCTGGAGTTCTTGGTGAGTGATTTCAAGAAATCTGAGGGCATTGATCTGTCAAAGGATAGATTGGCCCTCCAAAGGCTTCGTGAAGCTGCTGAGAAGGCAAAGGTTGAACTTTCATCGACTTCTCAGACAGAAATCAATCTGCCATTCATAACAGCTGATGCTTCAGGAGCAAAACATTTGAACATCACACTGACAAGGTCGAAATTTGAATCTCTTGTACACAATCTGATTGAGAGGACTAGGGATCCATGCAAGAGCTGCTTGAAGGATGCCGGAATATCTACTAAAGAGGTGGATGAAGTACTTCTTGTTGGTGGAATGACTAGGGTTCCAAAGGTGCAGGAGGTAGTCTCTGAAATCTTTGGAAAGAGTCCAAGCAAAGGAGTCAATCCAGATGAAGCTGTGGCCATGGGTGCTGCAATTCAGGGTGGTATTCTCCGTGGAGATGTGAAGGAGCTTCTTCTTCTTGATGTTACTCCCCTGTCACTAGGTATTGAGACTCTCGGTGGTATCTTCACCAGATTAATCAACAGAAACACTACAATCCCTACAAAGAAAAGTCAGGTGAGTTGTCATACCTCCATTCTTTCTGAGCATGCAGTTCATCTTGTTTGATATTCCTTGTCTAACTTACATGAGTGTTTTTTTTTTTCCCTCTCTCTCTCTCGAGACATGACACTTATTTTATATCTGTTATTTTATATCTGTTATTTTGGTATGGTCACAAAGTTGCAATGCTATGCTCTGTTTGGCCTCATTCATCGTGTGTTGAGTTTCTCAGACAGCCCCATATGAAAAGCTTGCATCTTCATTTATGTGAAGTGGTTTATGAGCTTTCTTGCTAATCTTGACACTCACTGGGCATTCTATTATTCTTGTGGTTGTTTCCCTATAAGTTCCATTGTATTCAGATAGTTTTTTCCCCTTCTTTTCTCTACTTTGATCTGATCTAGTTTTTTTATTCCTTTTTCTTCTTTAATTTGATCTGATCTGATTCATGTAGCAGCAGGGGTTTCCCCTTATTTCTGTGGTATTGCTCTGATCTGATCTTGGGCTTCAATTTTGCAGGTGTTCTCGACTGCTGCTGACAATCAGACCCAAGTGGGTATCCGTGTGTTGCAAGGTGAACGTGAAATGGCAGCAGACAACAAACTTCTTGGTGAATTTGACCTTGTGGGCATTCCACCTGCCCCAAGAGGCTTGCCTCAGATTGAGGTTACATTCGACATCGATGCCAATGGAATCGTGACCGTATCAGCCAAAGATAAGGCTACGGGGAAGGAGCAGAACATCACCATCCGATCCTCGGGTGGGCTGTCTGAGGCTGACATCCAGAAGATGGTGCAAGAAGCTGAGCTGCATGCCCAGAAGGATCAGGAACGGAAAGCCCTCATTGACCTCAGGAATAATGCTGACACCACTATCTACAGTATCGAGAAGAGTCTGGGAGAGTACAGGGACAAGATCCCGGCAGAGGTTGCCTCTGAGATCGAGGCAGCCATTGCTGACCTCCGCCAGGAGATGGCCTCGGATGACATCGAGAAGATCAAGGCCAAGCTTGAGGCTGCCAACAAGGCTGTCTCGAAGATCGGACAGCACATGTCTGGTGGTGGCTCTGGTGGCTCGCAGTCAGGCTCTGGACCTCAGGGTGGCGGCGACCAGGCTCCTGAGGCAGAGTATGAGGAGGTTAAGAAGTGAGGCTGCCTTCGGTGAAGTGAATTTGTAGCGGCGTGTTTAGAAGTAGCTACTCTTTTTTGGGGAACGCAAGATAGTCAGATGAGATGTAGCCTGTGTTGTAATAATCTTTGGATTTGCCCCCCTCGTGTTCTCTTCCCTAGCGGTGATGGAGGTCACACGACGTTGTCTCGTAGGTGACGACCTTGTTGCATATGACGCCTTGTTTCGGGCCTGGATGCACGCGCACAGCGAAAACCATTGGCGAGTTTTGCTAATGTGTGAAAAATATTTGTTTCTTATGTTTTGATCGACTCTTGGTGATGCTCAAGGGTGGTGCTCAACTGTGTGCCTTTTAGCAAACGTTTTTGAGCCACGCCGTGCACAGCTGTTCCTTTTTTTTTAAGAACAGAAACGCACCAGTGCTGTCACGTTTGATAAATTTGTTATGCAATGAAAATAGATGTATATTGAAGTCTTTAACACGTTCTGCGTATCTCGGAACAGTCGAACGTGATCCAAATCATATCACTTTTCATAAAAAAAAAGTGGCTCATAATCATATATAGAGAAGCGGTCGAGCTCCCGCCCGGACGTCCGGCCCATCAAGGCGTCCGGACGCTCGACGATTTTGGAAAGGAGCCGCACAATAAACGCCGGACTCCATCGATACTCGAGTTGACAAACAGATAGGGGCGGCGCCGCGCGTGGTCTCGTCGGGCAGGGGCGCGCCCCACCCGCCGGAGCAGCGCCGCCGCCCCCGCCGTCCCGCCAGAGCAACGCCGCCTCCCTGCGCCGCCATCCCCACGCCGTGCTGCCCCCAAATCCGCCATCCTCCGACACCCTGAGTTGATCTAGCCGCCATGGATGCCAGGTTGAAGGTCATGCTCTGAAGTCTGAACGTCCGCTGGAGGAAGATGACTGAATGTCATTTCTCTGAATCGTTATTTGGCCTTTGGGCTGTGATGCTCCAGGCCTTTAGTGCTTCACGCTTGCCTTGTGGGCTTGTGGGCCGTGCAACATATTGGACTGGGACTGCACATTAGCCACAGATGCAATGCAACAGAGCAGCACGACGCTTTTCTATAATTCTATTTATCCTAAACATTTTTACTTGTATATTTTGTGCTTGACAATCACTATGTCTCACCGGCTCTACAACGTGAAGTTTCCCCCTGGGCGCCATCCTCTTCCCATTATTGACGGCAGCGAGGCAGATCTCTGGTTAGAGGGGCGCAGGGATGGCTTGAGCCTCATATTGCAACAGCTATGGCGCGAGGAAGTGCCGCCAGCCTATGCTTCTTCAAAACAGCATGTGAATCGAGCACTCGACTTTTTTTTTGTTTGCATATGTAACAGTAGCAACATTTCTGATGTTGCACAATCATTTTAAAGATGTAACAGTTTATCAATTACAACTGCTTTGCATAAACACAAATTCACATGTAACAATTTTTAAAAAAATCTGATGTTGCATAATCAGTTTTTTTTACAGATGTAACAGTGCGTTTGAACTATGCTGGTGCATATACACAAATCCACATGTAACAGTAGCAGAATTCTGATGTTGCATAAGCACTTTTTCACATGTGACAGGTGCTCAACTCGATGTTGCATAACCACAAACTCACATGTAATACTAGTGATACTCTGTTGGTGCATATACACAAATCCACATGTAACAATAGCAGAATTCTGATGTTGCATAAGCACTTTTTCATATGTAATAGGTGCTCAACTCGATGTTGCATAACCACAAACTCACATGTAACACTAGTAATACTCTGTTGTTGCATATACACAAATCCACATGTAACAATAGCGGAAATCTGATGTTGCATAAGCACTTTTTCACATGTAACAGGTGCTCAACTTTGCTATTGCATAACCACAAACTCACATGTAACACTAGTAATACTCTGTTGTTGCATATGTAGATTATAGATGTAACAAAGAAGTGAAACTCTGCTGGTGCATAACCACAAATTCACATGTAACAGTAGCAAAACTCTGTTGTTTCATAAACAGACTACAGATGTAACATAAAACAAAATGTCATTTTTGCTACCATTAATTTGTCCTATAACTGTAGCAAGATAAATTTGTATGACTACAGCTTTGGCTCTGTGTCCTATAACTATATACTAACCGGACAGTAGAGCATTATGCAACAACAAAAGGTAGCACCCACCCATAATGATGATCTCACAAAAGCATGCTTAAAACATTAGTTACCTAATTTACGAGTGATCACAAGTATGAAACAGCGGTGACATACACGGTGAAACAAAACAGGACAGCATAATAAAACATGTTGATTGGCAACATGAAGCACAAAAAGGTATGAAAACAAAATAGAAAATTCATGGTGAAACAATTGGGGGGCATCATGGTGAAACAAAACAGAAAACAACATGATAACTGATACACAGAAACAGTGATTAAAATTTGGCCACTACACAGATACACAAACGTAATGAGCAAGCTAGTAACACAAAAAAATCTGCATAATTCACCATCATACATGCATAGACATCAATACCTTGCTCCATAGGAGGATCTTTCACTGCAGGTTTCTTAGTAACCTTCTTCATTGGAGTTTTTTTTTTGCAAGGATGTTGACCCTTCCTCTGCTTGAAGATGAATGGCCTGCCTTGCCAGATGATGCTTGTACCGCCTTGCGTTTGCAGTCATTCCTCACTGGCAATTGCGGCACCGCCTTGCTGCTCGACACCTTCCTCACTGCTAGCCGTGTGCGTGGACGGGGCGTAGCAACATCTGGCTCATCGTCGCTGCTAGTAGGTGTGTGACTAAGGATAGGAAAGGCCTCCCAGACCGATCTCGTGCGCATCCCTGTGAGAAGAACAACAAATTAGATAGGTTAAAAGGGCAAGCACATGTCCAATTAAAATTCAAATTCATCGGCTGCAATCCAATGCCAGCGGAACAAATCCCGAAGATCTCGCGCGCACCATCGCTGCGAGATGAACAACAAATTAGATAGGTTAACAAAAATGATGCAAACCAATTCCAGTGGGGCGCATTATGCTAGGATTAGGGAGCAAAGCACACAACAGGCACATTTTGTCCAAATTAGAATGAATTTCATTGGTTTCCAATCCAAATTACAGTGCAACATGCTACTGGGGGCAAAAACATATTACTAGGGTTAGGAGACAAGCACACAAACAAGCACATGTCCACAAAAAACAGATTGAAAATTAATGAGTTGCAATCCAAATTCCAGTGTTAATACATGCTGCTACTGCATTCAAAAAGCAAAATCACCCCAAAAACACATGCTATGGTGGTGGTGGTGGGGTTGGGGGGAGGGAGATTGGGAGCGAGGGCGTGTGTCACAAACCGAGAGATATGGCGCCACCGGACGGTTGTCGGCATTGGGGGGGGGGGCGGAGTGGTGGAGGCAGGCGCGGCCGCCGAGATCTGGTGGAGCGCAGAGGACGAGGCGATTGCTCTAAATTGAGGAAGAGGGCAACGCGACGCCGTTGGTGGGGGAGCACGGCGACGCCGAGGCGTGGGCGCTGGGCAGATGAACACCGCCGAGGCGCCGGGGGGGGGGTGGAGGGCCGCCAACCGCAGCAGCCTCGTGAAGCCGAGCAGCGCTGCACCGCCGCCGTGACCAAAAAAGGGAAGCGCCGGGCGAGGTGGAACTGTGGCGCGAGGACGATGCGGCGCCGACGGCGCTGGGGTGTAGGGGCAACGCGCTGCGAGGGGGGGACGCCATCGACAGCGACCGGGCGCTGGCGTGGATGGCTGCCAAAACCGCAGCGGGGTGAAGCCGGGCCGCAGGGAGGCACCGCTGCGTCCCGAGCAAGGACGAAGCGCCGGGCGAGGCGGAGGGGCTGCACGGGGTGGTGGAGACGCCGACGGGCGGCCGGGAGCAGCGCAGCGCCCGCCGAGGAGAGCGAACGAGGTGGAACCGCCCCCCTACGGCTGCGCGACGGGCGAGGAATGAGGGGAACGGGCGAGGACGAGACTGGAAAAGCGGAGGAAGTGGTTTTTGGAGTAGAGGGGAACGGGGGATGGTGGGCCCGCAACGGAGACCTCGCGTCCGTAATGGACACTGCACGCGGAGAGGGAGAGCCGAATGGGCGGGCGGCACCTGTCTGGCAGTAGTTGGTGATTCCGGACGTCCTGCGTGTAGCATTACCAATAGAGAAGATAAAGCCAAAGGGGTTAGAGAGGCATCTCAAACTACGCTTGCCAGAATCATCTACGTTTTGTGTAGTTATTAGTTGCCATGAACCAAACGTGCAGTTCCGGCCGAAATCTTCAGCGAGATGGATAGGTCATAGGTGAGACGTGGCAAGTATATTCCGTCGGGAAAACACCGTTGCAAATAGAGAAATGCAGGGAAATATGACATTGCCTACTTTGCTGCTTAAACAATATAAATTCCAATTAAATCAAAATAAATTCCAAGATCCAAAACAAGCAAAAATCGTCGCTTGGTCACGAAAAAACTTTATTTTGGCTCATGTGCTTCCTGACGGATGTGCTAGTAGATGGCGAGAAGTCTTTCAGAGAACAATTACGCTGCGTCATCTCTGCGTTGCAGAACAAGCAAAAATGCCGTCTGTGCCTTCATGATTGGTCCTGCTTCAAAGTACTCTGGTTCTTTTCCCTTCTCCATATGATGCCCGGTATGTTCATAATTACCATTTCTCGTTAGTCAAATGTAGATCTGCAAGATTACACATGCACATGTATATATTTTTAGCATAGTACCAAGTTAAATTATTTTAAATTTAACCACACTTACATAAAAAAAAAATATTTATTATATCAAAGTATTATTATATTCATCATAAATACATATATATTTTCATAATCATACATATTTTATATTATAAATTTTGTTACACTTGTCAAACACTAGAAAGTTTTTGATTAAAGAATTGCATTTTTTTGGGACAGAGATAGTATTTGACAAAAGAGTGAGCATTAGGGAATATTTGCTCCCGCAACAGGTATAGGGTTTAGTGAGAGCAAAACATGATACCTTTGTTACGAAAAGGACGCAATTCTAATTATGTCCTTAGCCAAACTATCTAAAGTTTGATTAAATTTATTATGGCATAAAGTAGATATATTAGAAAATATATTCCCTAATCTAATGTTGCTTATTTGATATCATAAACATTGATGCTTTTTTTTTTAAAAAAAAGGTCAAACTCAACGATTTAACTAGGTACCATATGCCCTTTTTTTTTTTTAAAAATATTTTGCATTATTTGGCAAAGGGGGTAGTCTAAAGCGGTTAGCTGGTTTGCATTCTGCGGCATGCCTATAAAATAATGCTTTGTGCACATCACACGTTAAACCGCAATCACAATCGGTGTTAGGCGCATCACATTGTGGCGTCGATACGTTTTCGAGAGAATATGATGACATACACGATGTAACTTCTTTAAATGGTACTTTCTCTGTCCTAAAAAGAATGCAACTATAAGGTTCGTGCCAGTCAAACTAACTAAAGTTTGACTAAATTTATAATGAACAGGTATTAACATTTATGTCTCTAACTAAATTTACTATAAGAATATATTTTGTGATAAATTTAAAGGTATTTATTTTGTATCATTAATGTTAGTATTTTTTTCAAACTTCAAATGGATTAACTCCTCAAAATATAAGAATTGCATTCTTTTTAGGACGGAGGGAGTATATATGATTTATTGATTATTGTTTCAAAGTATATAGTGCTACATACAAATTAAAACGTGTTCAAAGATTCCCAAAAAATATGAAGGATAAAAGAAAATCGACATCGTGGTACCTTATTCACATGGCATGGCTTTTCAAAACATGTATAGTAGATACAAACATGCACATGTAGTGCAATGAAAACTGAAGCTTATACTACTATAGAAAGGCTAGAGAGTCAAATGATAGGAGAAAAACTTGCATATTAATATTAGATCATGTCGGGGAACCCGTACGTAATTTTGTTCCTTTGGTCCGACGATTCTAGTTATTCCAGCTGGGCAGCTGGCTAAGTCATAAAATGCAGTGTTGTCACGTTTGATAAAATTTGTTTTCTGCCGAAAACCCACGCTGGCTATAGCCCC
The DNA here is from genome assembly GCA_015844335.1 of Chrysopogon serrulatus. Taxonomy (NCBI): domain Eukaryota; kingdom Viridiplantae; phylum Streptophyta; class Magnoliopsida; order Poales; family Poaceae; genus Chrysopogon; species Chrysopogon serrulatus. The sequence continues at coordinate 54,695 of JADLZL010001647.1, read as the reverse complement.
CATTCACTATATGAAAATTGAAGTGTTTAACACGTTCTGCGTATCTCCGAGCAGTCAAACATGATCATATATAGAGAAGATAAAGCCAAAGGGTCAGAGAGGCATCTCAAACTACGCTTGCCAGAATCATCTATGTTTTATCTAGTTGTAGTTGCCATGATTGGAAGTTGTAGTTGCCATGATTGAACCAACATATTTATCAAAAAGCAAAGAAGCTTTCTTTTAGGAATGAGTGAAAAAAGGAATACACCCCGTTCTTTTTGTTCACCGGTCTTCCTATGATCATAAAATATCCTGAAATCTTTTTCATCTCCGTGGCAAGTGGCAGGACCAAAGTTACGGCCACTTGGGATAAAACCTCGACCCAACACCAACAGACAGGAACAGGGCAAGGATATGCCGCAACAATGGTCATTGCCAACCCCCAACTGCTTTGGTGCTATGTGCGCGCCCCTTTCTGGCTTTCACCTCAGAATCTCTCCATCCAGTGCTTGAGCATCATCATCGCCATGAAGCCATTTTTTGCAGCTTTCAGGAAGCACAATGTACGGAACACGTTCTGCTACAGAGTAGGAGCAAGATTAACGACGACCTGATCCAGCCGGAATCCTCAGAAGAGATGCATAGGTGAGGCGTGGCAAATATATATTCCGTCGAGAAACACCGTTTCAAATAAAGATATGTAGGGAAATATGGCATTGCCTACTTTGCTGCTTAAACAATATAAGTCGATGATTTGGCAAAAGCACAAACTCCTCAAATCAAGTTGCTATCCTTAGAAATTTGGCAAAAGCACAAAAATTCCTCTCCAACAATTCCTCAAATCAAGTTGTTATTTATCCAAACTTGCTATCCAGGAGTGCCGCCTTGTGCTGAAAAAATGCGCCCTTGTGGTGTCGACTTGCTATCGCAAAATATCTCCGTCGCCGGCTCCTCTCCCGCTCGAGCGCGTCGTCGATCATCTCGCGACGTCTCCTCTTCCCGTCGCTGATGTTCTTAAAGATCTCGCGAGGAAGGTCGTCGCGCCGCCGTCTCCTCTTCGATGTGAAACCGCCGGGGCCGTCCATGAGGTACCGCTGTTGTTTGGGCTACGGGCGCCGCCCTCAGTTTGGACGCTGGTTTCATCGGCTCGCCGGCCTGTTGCGATTGGCCCGCGGCCGCTGCCGTCCTGGGTGTGCCGCTGCGGCACCGGCACGCTGTTGCTTTCGGCCCTGGCGGCGATGCCGCCTTTGCTGCTTTCGGCCGTCGCGGCCACCACCACCGCCGCCGAGAACCTCCCACCGGCACCGGCACCGGCACCGGCACCATGGTCCTCCGCCGACCGGTCATCATCATCGGCGTCGTAGCATCAGAACCCCAAAGAAACAAACCATTATCCAAGTTTAAGTTCATGTGTGAGATTTATTTGAACGTCTATATATGCATCTGTTGAATGGTTATCATTCTTAGGTGACACAGTGGTCGTCTGCGAGCAGTCTGGCGATGACTTCACCACGACGGAAGACCTTCGCGGCGGAGCGGGGCGGCGCCTCCCCACCGCCGGTGAGTCGTTCCCCTGACTCCCCGATTTGGGAACACGGTTCGCCCCCACGACGGCTACACCCCACCCACTCATCTGTCCCATTGGTCGGTCTCGGAGGCTGGAGAGGGCGACGTGGAGGACTGGAAGAGAAACAGGTGTCGAGGCCACGTCAATGGCGGGTTGGAGGGCGTCCCGGGTGGGAAGCGAAGCCCCGAAACCCTCATCAACACGAGGGAGAGGTCCAAGACTTCTGGGGCCAACTCTGGTTTTTCCCCGAAACAACCACCAAGTTGAGACCTAGGGTTTCGGCGAGGGGTGAGGAAAACCTGGTCTGGATCAGGAGAGATCTATGGAGGGCAAAATCATTCAACCCGAGTGATTGCTTCCCCGTTGGAAGCAGTGATAGTTGGGATCAATCACCGTCAAAGCTGAATTTCGCGGAGCTATTCTGGGGGGAAGAGAAGAGGAGAAGCTTCGCACAAGCTCTGATGGCGGGTCGCGGAAGAGGAAGAGGGCCGAGGCCGCGCAATCCGGAGGAGGACTGGGAGAGGTGGGGGGGAGGAGGAGGCTGGAATCAATTCCAGCAGTATCCCCCACCTCCGCTTCCACCCAACTTCTACAACCAGCCGCCGCCGCCACCGGCGTACGGCTTTTACCCCCACCAGCAACCACCTCTGCAAATCCCACCACCCCCTCACCCATCGAACTACAACAGGCAAGAGAACTCAAGGCTGAGAGGAGGTGGGCGTTCCAAGGAAGAGGGAGAGGGAGACAAAGCAGCAAAGAAAGAACCGCCCGCACAAATGTAAATCAAAACATGGAGCAAAGTCAGCATGCCAAAGGGACAGGAATGGAAGAGAATCGCTCAACAGGCTCGGACAGCCAAGCTACAACTGAGGAAGGTAACACAGGTCCTGTCAGTGAGAGCAATCTACATGTTGTCTGCTTCAATTGTGGGAGAGTGGGTCATTTCAGCTCTGCATGCAGTAGTCCTAAGGTGTGTTTCATCCGCCGGCATGAACATGTAGTGGATCTCGTCCACGGTGGATGATGCCACCTCTGACTGCTAATTACTTTGGAAGTGCTAACAGAGGTCTTGGTTTCTATTATGTGGATGTGGAAGAAAGGGGGGATAGGTTTAAACATTGGGAAGGTATGGATAATTTTGGCATCCTGACAATTGAAGAAGGCATCATTGATGAGGAAGGCATTCTGGAAACTTTGAGAGAGTTCTTTGATAAGGATTGGGCATGGCAGCTTAAGAAGACTGATGAGTATAGCTACATTGTCAGGTTTCCTCCAGACAGAAAAGTGGAAAAGTTGGCCATAGGAAAAGCTTCAGTATTTGACATGTGCAAGCCTGGGGTGGTAGGCTCTCTTAGTGTTTGGAATGGTGATGTGGAACCGTTTGGCAGTTTATCTGATGTGTGGGTGCAGATCAAAGGAATCCCTCCTAAGTGGGTTGACTGGAGAACACTGAGTGAGATTTCATCTAGTCTTGGCAGGATGGTGGAGGTTGACTGGCAAGAACTGTTCAACAGCTTTTTCAGCAATGTGAGAGTCAAAGATTCAATGTAAAGATCCTTTAAGGATTCCTAAGGAGAGAATATTTGTTTTCAAGAACAAGTTATATCTGCTGAGCTTCAAAACTGAGGGATTTGAACAAGTGGACAATTCTGATGATGGTGGATCTGATAAAGATGGACCTGATGAAGAAAAGAAAGAAGAAGGAAATTAGGATGAATTGCCTGATGCTGCAACAGATGGGAATGAGAAGAACTCTAGTGGAAAAGATAGAAATGCTGATCTAGGACAGTCCTCTAATCTGTCACATGGTTGTAAGAGTGCTCATGCTGACAATAGAAAGGTTAGAAGAGTACTGATGTTTGAGGATTTAGAGATGGAAAACAAAATGTAAGACCCCGGAATGCAATCAAATTGTTGAAGGCAATGGAACCGGATGAAGATGAAGAGGAAGAGGAGAGAGCTCGGGAATCTATGTCTCTAACTCAAGAGGATGAGGAAAACATACTGCTACCGAAAGAATGGGTGTATGATTTGCAAATGCAAAAAGAAACGTCCCCCCGATAACAAGGCGATAAAGGAGAAAGCAAATCTCCCCGAGGAAGTTTCAACGGTTGATGGGTTATTGGTGACTTGCTCGGATCGAAACAAAGATGAAGAGATGAAATATACTCGGCCCAGTTCGAGAGGTTGTGGAGAAACAGAAAAATGAGAAGCAACAAAGGAAAGGCGGGCAAAGGAAAGGGAAAAACAAAGAGTGGGGTCCTGTCATTCCTTTAAGAAGAAGCTCTAGAAACATTGACAATGGCAAGCTCATGATGGAGAAAGCTCAGGAGGCAAAGAGAAAGTGGAATCTGGATGAAAGAACAGGTAACACCTCTAAAACTTATAAGCTCTCTAAACCTATGTTGGTGTCCTTGGCTAAGGATATAGACTTAGTTATAGAGGATGGAAATCCTGATCTAGTAGAGAAGATGATTCAACTTGATAGTAGTAGGATTGCTACTAGTGAGATGAATTGTGATAAGGTTTGTTGTAAAAACACCACTAAGGAAGTAGTGGTGGAGAGCTCTGAAATGCCTTCTAGTAGTATTATTCTGGAAAGTCCTGTTAAGCTAGTCAAGATAGGAACATCTGAGACTAGAGAGGAATCTGATCAGGACCCAGGATGGACTAAAGTAGGTGGTAAGAAGAAAAAGAAAAAATATAGGAAATGATAGGTATGCTATGGAATATTAGAGGGCTTGGTCAAGTTGGCAGAATTCCTGCACTAGTGGGTAGAATTAGAGACCATAATGTAGATTTTCTAGGTATCATGGAAACAAAAAAGGGAAACTTTCCAGTAACTTTTTAAAGTCTTTGTCTTGGAATGTTCCTTTTAATTGGTGCCAACTAAATGCTAGAGGCTCAGCAGGAGGTATCCTAGTTGGAGTCAATTCTGATGTGTTTAATATGGTAGTTGGTGACATTCTTTCTTACTCTATTAGTGTGATGTTGACTTGCAAGAAAAGTGGTTTTGTTTGGAAACTCATTGTAGTATATGGTCCTGCTTATGAGGAACATAAGCAAGAGTTTTTAGATGAGTTGGAAAAGGTTATGGAGTCCTGGCAGGGCCCTACCCTGATTGGGGGGGATTTTAACCTAGTTAGGTTTACCAGTGACAAGAGTAATGGTGTAATTAATCATAGATGGGCTGATAGTTTCAATAGCTGGATTAATAAATGGGCCTTAATAGAGCTTAGTGCTGCAAACAAAAGGTTCACATGGACTAACTGTCAGGATAGGCCTATCTTAGCAAAAATTGATAGAATTTTGGTAAATACAGCCTGGGAAGCACACTTTCCTTTAGCTAGTGTTAAAGCTTTGGAAAGACTTCCTAGTGATCATAACCCCCTTGTTACTGGACTCTGGTGAAAATGTTTGCTATGGGAAAAAAAGGTTTAGGTTTGAAAAGTGGTGGCTAGAAAAGGAGTCCTTTAGGGCTATAGTTGAAAAAGCCTGGCACGCCCCCTGTGGTCTGAAGAAAAGTATAGATAGATGGCAGTATAAGATTAGGACTCTTAGGAGGATGATCAAGGGCTGGGCAGCCAATAAGGTGGCTGCTCTAAACAAATCTAAAGCTTCTTTACTTCAAAGCTTCAGTAGACTAGAGAACCTGACTGAAGTTACGGAGTTGTCTAGGGAAGAAGCTGAGGATTTTGAGAGAGTGACAAAGGAACTAGAGCATATTTGGGCTCTGGAAGAAATCAAGGCTAGACAGAGATCTAGGGAGAGAGACTTAGTTGAAGGAGATAGAAATACAACTTACTTTCAGGCCTTAGCAAACCAGAGGAGTAGAAAGAAAAAAATTGAGTTCCTAGAGGGCCCATCTGGACATGTTTATGATCAGAAGGGCATGATGAAGATAGCTGTTGATTTCTATAAAAACCTGTTTGCTAAAGAACCAGAGTCAGGTGTGAAGTTAGGATCTAGTTTTTGGGGTGATCAGGATCTAGTCACCCTAGAAGAAAATAACCTTTTGATAGCTCCTTTTTCAGAAGCAGAGATCAAAGAAGTCGTTTTTCGGTTGCTATCTTTGAGGGAGCTCCTGGCCCAGATGGCCTCCCTTTTCTCTTTTATTAGAAGTTTTGGGATTTAGTCAAAAATGAATTAGTGGATTTGTTTGATGACTTCCACAAAGGAGAATTAGATTTATATAGACTGAATTGTGCCTTAGTTACCCTAATTCCAAAGGTGGGTGAGGCTTGTAACATGAAGCGCTTTAGACCGATTAGTCTGCTTAATTGTAGCTTTAAGATCTTTTCTAAGATCCTCACCTTGAGATTAACTTCGTAGTCCAAAGAATAGTAGCTCCAAATCAAACAAATTTCTTTATTAGAGGAAGATATATCTTGGAAAGCGTAGTTGTAGCACATGAGATTGTCCATAGTGCACATAATTCGGAAACAAGGAGTAGTCTTGAAGTTGGACTATGAGAAAGCGTATGATAGGGTTAGCCTAGATTTCTTATTTGAAGTTCTGAGGTCAAGGAAGTTTGATCCCAGTTTCATTAACTGGATTAAACAAATTGGTTATAGGAGGATCCATCGGGATTATGGTCAATGGGGAGGAAAGCCCATATTTCAAAACTGGGAAAGGGCTTAGGCAAGGTGACCCTTTGTCACCCTTTCTCTTTAATATAGTTGGTGATGTCTTAGCAAAGATGTTGGAGAAAGCAACTAGTAGAGGTCTGATAAGTGGTCTATCAGAAAATTTCAAAACTGGAGGAATTGTGTCTACGCAATATGCGGATGACACAATACTTTTTGCCAAAGCTGAGGATTCTGTTTTGGTAAACTTAAAAGGTGTGCTGATGTGGTATGAACAAATTTCTGGAATGAGAATTAACTTCCATAAAAGTGAATGGGTACCCCTCAATTTAGAATATACTGAAGCCCATAGATTAGCTCATGTGTTTGCATGTCCCCTAGGATCTTTCCCTGTGATCTACCTAGGTATACCTTTACATTTTGACAAATTAACTAGAGAAGACATACAACCTTTAGTGGATAAGATTCTAAAGAAGATAGCTGGTTGGAGAGGAAGACTTTTGTCTTTAGCAGCTAGAACTCTTCTCATAAAGACATGCTTAGTGTTGACGGTCACTAATGTCAATTATAACCCATCAATTATCATTAAAATTGACATGAAATAAACCACAGAGCATAGGTATAGGGTTTTGATCTAACGAGTTCCACGAGTTTTGGTGAATCTATGTTTCTACAGGTACATACTGAAAAAGCTATCAAAGTTGATCAATACGACAGTATAAAAGTATCTCAAATGATGGATTAGAATGCACCATTGCGACGGGCTCATCGAGAGGATCAACACGGACATATTATTTACCATATTTAGAGTCCCGGATGAAAAGATATCGCACCTGCAAGTGGCACCTACACAGGAAGGATCTAGAAGGTACCGAGAAGACACCACGCCGGCGGGAGGGAACGGCCACCGAGGCCGGACCGGCCGGGCCCCTGGCCCGTTCAAGGCCCACTTCGCCCAGGTTGCTCCACCGCCTTAGGGTTTCAATCTCAGCCGTCCACCAAAGTCGGTTTGATCCAAGGGCTCACGTTCATCCCACCGGGCTATAAAAGGAGGGCAGGACCCCCCTGGGGGAGGCATCCCCGGAAACCCTAATTCATTATTCGTTGGGATCCATTCGAGAGGCGTCCCTTGAAAGGATCATACTCTCATGGAGATCAACACACCAGAGAGATTAGGGCTAGACTCTTCAATGTAATAGTTGAGTAACTTGAGAGCTAGGGTTGAGAGGCTTCGTTTCGGATCTCGCCATGGAGCCTTGGAGGTCTGGTATATCTCTGTATCTTATCTTTGCAAGACTTATTCTTTAGTATATTTATCTTCTCTATTTACTTCTATGCCTTATTTGTATGGTTAGTGTAGTTATTGCATCTTAGCATAGGATCTCCGCCTGTATTAGGTGCTCTAGTTATTACGTATGGCTAGAGTAGTAATCGATAGTGTAGACATGGTGTCTAGGCTATAGGTTACCTGAGGTTGCGCCCAATTCTTACGGTTAGTTATGGTAGCCCATAGGGGTGACAGCTTTATGTGGCCTTCGTATTCCACCACGTCGGGATTGGTGTTTCGTAGGGCTTTTGGCAGCCTTCCCCAACTACCTTCTTCCCAGTCTTATTCGAGAGTTGGAAAGGTACTGCTGCCCAGAAGTGCTATTATGTGTGCTATACTTACCCATGCATTAGTTACATTCTAGTGTCAACTAGAATAGAACCCGAGTAGTAGAGAGGTACATAGGAACCTTGATCTCTCCCTTAGTCCTCTCAAGTTAGTTGACTATATATTATAGGATTCTCCTCTGTGTGTGATATTGTGCATAACTCCTATCATTTACCACTTACCCCTGCTTAGGTCTAGTTGGTATACTAGTTAGTAGATACATGATGGTGAACTATCAATGTCTTTAGCCATTATTTCCCAATGGTAAAATATAAATAACGATACCTGGAATACTCCCGATAAAATGCTACAATGGTAATTCTGTGCGCTTCCCGAATCCTTCATATTTTAATTGTGCATAAGAAATACCAACAAGCATTTTTTTGGCGCCGTTCTTGGGGAAACAATTGGCGTAAAGATTTTGATATTGATCTTGATGTCCGCTAACCTTGTCTACCACTAGCTTTAGTAGGATTACCCCTGTGTTTGTTGAGTAGTGAAATAAGCAGGAAATCAATGGTTCAACCTTTTGGCAAAATTCCGCAACAACAAGACAAGGGAGATATTAAAGAATCCAGGGTACCCGAACATTCATGATTCATCAACATTGCAACCCTGCCATCTCATAGGTATGTATAAACATGTATATATTATTCTAACCCTGTGTAGATTGGAGAAAAAGATACGAGTGATGAACAAAGAGTTGCACTACTCACAAATTCTATTGTGAGTCATGGTAAGTATGATCAAGAAAGGTGAGAAAGTCTTGCTCATAGACTTTAAATTTGATGAGTAGTTATCTTGTTGCATTTCATTGCATATTTACTTTGAATAATCCATACATCTACTCCATCTCGTATCAAATCCATAGCATGTTTAGTTCTTTGCACACATGTATAGCACTTGCATCTCTACAAAAAAAATAAATAAATAAATAAAAAAAACATTCTCACCATACATGATCATGCTTTCATCTCTATTTGAGTAAATCTCTATGTGCTCGCACGCTACCTTTGTTTGCTATAGTATGCTTTGGTTTAGAAGTACTCGCCATACTTCTATAGGCTTTTAAATTAAGCGTGGTGCTTAGGTTAAATAGCCTACCTTAGTCAAAATTAGACATGGAGTCTGGTTTGATTATTGAATTAAAAAGTGCTTGTGTAGACATAGGTTATATTTGTTGGACTAACCCCTGCAGAAAAGCTCACACATACAATTTGGGTAAGTCCTGAGATGAACTCACATTAGAGATGAATCAAGGCTTGTGATGAAGTCCAATGGCTTTGCACAAAAGAAGAACAACTCATCATTCATAGAAGAACTGTAAGTATCAAAGTTTATCTTTTGCTGCAAAGTTACCTTTGCCTTGAGCTATGAATGAATGTAGCAAACAAAAAAAAAAATATGATAACCAAAATCTATGCTAAAAGTGATCCTGAAACCATCTTTTCATTAGCGTAGATGAAAATGGACAACATCCCATGTTTTAAATTTATTGCAATCCTTCGGGTATGTGTCCACTAACATTTTTGCAGGAAAGAAAGAATAAATGTCTATTCATGGTTTGAAACGAAAAGGAAGAAGAACAAGTGTATAGAAAGGACCATGTTAGAAAGAAATCAATGTGAGAAGACTTCAACACTTCCTACACTTCACCATGATAGTGGACCAATCACCCTGTAAGACAAAAGGGACCTTCAGGACAGTAAGAGTAGATTGACCAGCTCATTCCATGCATTGGCCAGTCAACCTACCCTTTGTGCTCTGCCACAGTTCACCATCCCAAGCATGTTTGCATACAAGTTAAAGGAACACAAGGCAAGTTTGTGGTTGGTTAAGGAACATGACATGGATCCATGACGTAGAACTGGAGTGACCCTTACTCTGTCTTCAAGTGAGGAAGGCGATGATAAGCAGGATGCAACTTTCCCTATATAGGCCAAACTGATGCCTGCTCTCATCATCATCTTTGAAGACACCCGAATGTCGACAACAAAGACCATGATGATGAGATCCAACTACATCATAGTGTGCATTCCTATATCAATAAACATCAGTCATCAATGGTGGTATGTCGATGGTGTCTCCCAAGTTTATAAACAATCATAGACATAGGATGACACCCACAAGTCATTGGAGATGAAGCTTTCATACATGTCCAAATGGAGTTCTTCCCCTGATCATCAAGATGGCCGGTGTATCATCAAAGGAGAACAAACTTTTCACCCGCCATTAGAAGACAAAGAAAATCAAGGAGAAACTCTAGTTTGCAGCTCCAATAGACATCAACTCATCAACCCAAAATCAGTGAAGATCAAAAAAAAAGGTTGATAGAAGAAAATGCAACCGTCTGCGTTCTCATCTCCTGGATCAGACAGTGCAAAATAGGTCAAGGTGAATATTGTCAACGAGGAGCCTCGATCAATGAAATACTAAAAGAAATCAACCTCAAAAGAACAAGATGGATGAACAAGGAGGATGAACCTGTCCAACCAATATTAAGTCTAAGATCCTAATAAGTTTGGCACGAGAAGGTATGATCATCTAGTGCTTCATCTCCATCATCAAACGAGGCATTCATCCCGAAAACCTACAAAGGAGAAGTCCGGATCGGCAGACTTAAAAACCACCGAACCTCCACCGAAAGGTAAGTCGGTAGTTATCTATATTTACTTCCTTGCATTGCATTAATTATTATTTTAGCATGTTTACTTTTCTGCACTAGCATTGCATCAACAAAAGAAAAAAAAGGAAAAAAATATAATACATCCATTTTGCATCTAAAAACTCAAAGCCCCATGTGACGTCCCCTATAGTGCAAACTAAATAAGTGTTCACTGCGGTGGCCTAAAAATAAATTAAAAAGTAGCATGCATATTTCGTTTCTATTCGATAAAAAGAAAATCCAAAAAATAATTATTGAGCATCTTGCGGCACTGTATGAACTGTAATAACCTTTGAAAACCTCTCACAACAACCAGTCCACAAAACGGCTAACCACTAACTGTTTATCCTAATCCGTTCCACGAGTTTTGGTGTTTTGTGAGATGTTTGCTGCAGGATGACTCTAAGAGCTAGTCCACCTAGGAACCATCATCTACATCACTCGAAGTACACCTTCCCTACACACAGCTAATCACTGTGTGGAGGAAGCAACTTCTTGTTGGACGAGATTGAGGCTCCCGGCTACACCAGCTCTTACAAGCATGAGCTCCATCGAGAGGATTGCTCAATTTCAATGCTCAACCACGACAACAACCAGCTTGGGGGAAGGCATCCCCTAGGTACCCAGGTAAGTGTACCTACGCGATTATTGAGTCAGTCATAAAAATAAAAAATACCGAAAATATATGGGCACATGAAGGTCCATGTTTTTTTTAGTCTTTTGAGTCTTATAGTATGAGTCTTAAAAATGAGAAAACCAAATAAAAATATTTGTCTAGATAGAGTCAATAAAAAGCAAGCTCTTGAGATGATCTGAAATGATGATAAGCTGCTCTGTTACCACACCTTTGAAGTGCCTAGAGTTTAGATGAAAGTTTTCCTAAGTTTTAGCTCTAACTATTTTAACATGAGGATTTACTCTGAGCCTAAACCTTGTGGGTTGCATATGCTTGAACTAAGTCTAGGTACCTGATTGATAAGATTGAGAAAGTCTGAGCTGCTATCTATCTTGTTCTAAGTGACACTAGAGTTCTGGAGATTTATCTTTTAAAACTACAAAAACATGATGAGTTCCTATATGACAAAGCTTACATTCCCACCCGAGCCAAAAACATGATGAGATAGGCTAGTTAAACTTCCACATACATGCGGCTTGTCATGCATTGAGTTTTGTCAATCTTTGTGACCCTGGTGAGAAATTTGTCATGCTCTTGAATCAAGATCCACCTCCATATGCACTACTCTACACTGGAGTAGGCGCAACAACATGCCATTCCATATACACTAGTTCTAAAAATATTTTTCTCCTACACTGGGAGAGAACACCAAAAAAATTCCATTAGGATAGCCACCCAATAAATGCTACAGGTTCCTATTGCTATCTCTCCTAATCCCTAAGTGCCAAAAGGAGTGCTATGAGCTATGCAAAAAAATAATTGAAAAAAATAGAGAGAAGGGAGAAGAAAAGAAAAATGGACAAGTGTCCAAATGCTAAAAACAATGGGTGCATAGATGCCCAACTCCCTGAGAAAAAGAAAAAGATAGCTCATAACCTCTGGCTAGTTTTCAAAGTCTAAGAGAGAGATAGGCATTCAAGGAGCTGAGTAGAATTAGTTTCCACCATATATCCACCATATCCATCTTGATTTGATTGCATGACTCGTTTCTCCATGGATCCATTGTTTGACTTAACAACACATGCATTGCAAGTCTGCTCTTTCAGTTTTCTCCTTACCTATGAGCTCCACATAAGCTTTAGCTATAGGATGAAAAGAAAGGCAATCATCATCACTGCCTTGGTGAGAATCCACAAATACCACATACATTGAGAGACTTGAGAGTGTCATACATGGGAAGCTCTGAGTTTTATTTGAAATCCTCTAAAACCTCCAGAATGATAGTTGAGCGAGCTTGAGACATAGTGCTTGGGTGGGATCTTACTCTCTGTCAAGTACTCAAGGCCTAAGGAAGAGCTGATAAGCCCCATAGTCAAAGGTAACATCAGTAAGTTTGAAAGTCAGCTCGGTTGTTGCTTAAGCTTAGAGGAGAATTTTTGTCTGAATGCAGGTATGCTTTTGAGGAGTTACTTCGAGGTTGTGATAATGCTCTAAGAATTACGAACATCTATATCTGTTTCTAAGTTTAGCTTTGCTAAGGGACTAGCAAAGGTTAAGCTTGGGGGAACTTGTTGACGGTCACTAATGTCAATTATAACCCATCAATTATCATTAAACTTGACATGAAATAAACCACAGAGCATAGGTATAGGGTTTTGATCTAACGAGTTCCACGAGTTTTGGTGAATCTATGTTTCTACAGGTACATACTGGAAAAGCTATCAAAGTTGATCAATACGACAGTATAAAAGTATCTCAAATGATGGATTAGAATGCACCATTGCGACGGGCTCGTCGAGAGGATCAACACGGACATATTATTTACCATATTTGGAGTCCCGGATGAAAAGATATCGCACCGCAAGCGGCACCTACACGGGAAGGATCTAGAAGGTACCAAGACACCACGCCGAAGCGGAGGGGGAACGGCCACCGTGCCGGGCCCGCCGGTGCCTGGGCTGGACCGCCCGGTCCGGCCCGCCACCCGTTCACGGCCGCGCCGCCCGGTTGCTCCACCGCCTTAGGGTTTCAATCTCACCCGTCCCACCAAAGTCGGTTTGATCCAAGGGCTCACGTTCATCCCACCGGGCTATAAAAGGACGCACAGACCCCCGGGGAGGCATCCCCGGAAACCCTAATTCATTATTCGTTGGGATCCATTCGAGAGGCGTCCCTTGAAAGGATCATACTCTCATGGAGATCAACACACCAGGGAGATTAGGGCTAGACTCTTCAATGTAATAGTTGAGTAACTTGAGAGCTAGGGTTGAGAGGCTTCGTTCCGAATCTCGCCATGGAGCCTTGGAGGTCTGGTATATCTCTGTATCTTATCTTTGCAAGACTTATTCTTTAGTATATTTATCTTCTCTATTTACTTCTATGCCTTATTTGTATGGTTAGTGTAGTTATTGCATCTTAGCATAGGATCTCCGCCTGTATTAGGTGCTCTAGTTATTACGTATGGCTAGAGTAGTAATCGATAGTGTAGACATGGTGTCTAGGCTATAGGTTACCTGAGGTTGCGCCCAATTCTTACGGTTAGTTGTGGTAGCCCATAGGGGTGACAGCTTTATGTGGCCTTCGTATTCCACCACGTCGGGATTGGTGTTTCGTAGGGCTTTTGGCAGCCTTCCCCAACTACCTTCTTCCCAGTCTTATTCGAGAGTTGGAAAGGTACTGCTGCCCCGAAGTGCTATTGTGTGTGCTATACTTACCCATGCATTAGTTACATTCTAGTGTCAACTAGAATAGAACCCGAGTAGTAGAGAAGTACATAGGAACCTTGATCTCTCCCTTAGTCTCAAGTTAGTTGACTATATATTATAGGATTCTCCTCTGTGTGTGATATTGTGCATAACTCCTATCATTTACCACTTACCCCTGCTTAGGTCTAGTTGGTATACTAGTTAGTAGATACATGATGGTGAACTATCAATGTCTTTAGCCATTGTTTTCCAGTGGTAAAATATAAATAACGATACCTGGAATACTCCCGGTAAAATGATACAATGGTAATTCTGTGCGCTTGCGGAATCCTTCATATTTTAATTGTGCATAAGAAATACCAACACTTAGCTAGTATACCAGTTTACCTTTTATCCTTCATTAAGTTTCCTAAATGGGCCATCAAACTCTTGAATGCTCAGATGGCCAACTATCTTTGGAATGATGCTGTGGATAGTCACAAGTACCATCTTGCAAATTGGGAGATGGTGACTATGTGTAAAGAACATGGGGGTTTAGGAATTCCCAACTTAAGAGACCTGAATATATGTTTACTGGGATCTTGGTTAAAGAGATATTCAAAAGATAGGAATAAGATCTGGAAAGAGCTTATAGACTTCAAATATAATACTGACAAACCTAACATCCTGGTTTCTAACCCTTTAGGAGCTTCTAGTTTCTTTAAGGGGTTTATGTGGGCAGCACAAGCTGCTAGGATGGGATATCGCTGGAAAGTAGGTAATGGTCAAAGGATTAGATTGTGGGAGGACAATTGGATAGGACCCTCTAGCTTAGCTATTCAATTCTGGCCTCTCTATAGGATAGTCCATGAAAAAGGGAAAACAATAGCAGATTTGTGGGATGGAGTCAATTTAAAATGCTCTTTTAGAAGGACTGTTTCTGTTGACATGTATCAAAATTGGCTTGAAATTATAGAACTGGTGTCAACAGTCCACCTCAATAATGAGGAAGACGAAATGGTGTGGCAATTTAACTCCAATGGTGTTTATTCTTCTCAGTCTCTTTATAAGATCATCAATTTTAGAGGAATCAAACCTGTCCATGTATCTGCTGTTTGGGATATTAAAATTCCACCTAGAGTTCACCTCTTCTTATGGCTGGTTATACATAATAGAGTATTGACTAGGGATAACCTATCTAAGAGGAAAAAGTTAGAGGATGACTGTTGCCTGTTCTGCTCAGAAAAAGAAACTGTTCAACATGTCTTTTTTGATTGTGTGATTGCCAAACAATGCTGGAGATTGATTTCAGATATTATAGGATATAAAATAGGTGATAACATGATAGAAGTTGGAAAGTTTTGGTTGAGCAATAAAAAGTTCTGTACAATAAACATGATCTCATCTGCAGTCATGTGGTCTATTTGGAAATTAAGAAATGATTTATGTTTTCAGAGACTTGGCTGGAGAAGCATGGAAATGCTAACTTTCAGGATCTGTGGGATGCTCCTGAACTGGATAGTTCTGTGTCCTCCAAATTTCCAAGATCAACTGAAGGAATTCACACACAAGATCAAGAAGACGGCTGGGGAGATCTTCTGGCTTCCAGACGCTCGCCAGATCACTACATGACCACTGATCGAGGTGCACCAACTGAAAGAAGTGGGGACCTCAACTCATCACCCAAGCACAGGTGGTCGAAAAGCTCGGGTGCATTACCATGGTGGAAGGCGCTGGACAAATCACTGGAGGTGTAGGTGTGCTAGGAATATGGTTAAACCTTAGCTTCGTATGGCTGGCTTTGATGTATCAGTTTCTTCTATTCTGTCCAGGCGGACAAACTTGTATGGCCTTCGATATCTGCGCTATAAACGACTTTATGGTCTTTTAATTCAATTGAAAGGCCGGGGCTTGGCCCTTGAACTCTAAAAAAAAAGGTTAGTCTTATGTGTATGAGTTCTGAAATCTACGTCAATATGCATGCTACTGTGCTTGTGTCTTGGTTGGATGTGCATGGTACTGTGTGTTGGTCTTGTCGCTGCTGGTACTGCAAGCTGCTGGCCGACAGCTGCTCTGCTCGCCTGAACTGAAGACCGATGGGAGGAGATACTAACCTGATTGAACGGAGGAGGAGATGGCCGCCTTGTTTCAGCTTGTCACCGGCTGCACTTGTAGATGATCCCGGCGTCTGGAGATAGAACGGTGGAGCAGCGGCGAAGATAGGTCAGGGCGGCGCGGCTTCGACCTTCATGCACGCGAGCAGCGAATCGTCGCGCCCGGCGTCTACAGCGCGAGGAGGCCAAATGTCGTTACTAGGTGGGTTTTTTTTTTTTACCAAGTTGGAATAGCAAATTATCGGAGAGAGGTCATTTTTTCGCTTGCCAAATAAATTAGCAATTTGCCAAAACTCAAGATTTGGCAAGTAATTTTTACCAAACTCTTGGAGATACTATTGTTATTATGTAAATTTATTATGAAGTTGAGACATATGGAAGACATGCCACACATACACGCCCCACCACCGAGCTGTGGCGCGTGACACGATGATGGCGCTCTCAGCTTCGTTGTCCCAGAGCTCCTGTGTTTCCCGAAGACGTGCTAGTACATGACAAGAAGTCTTTTGGGAAACATTTACTCCTCCGTCCACGAAAAAAACGCCATCGTAGGACTTTTTATAAATCATGTTTGACCATTTGTCTTATTCAAAATTTTTATATAAATATCATATATCTTGTTATAGCTTATTTTATCATGTGAGATACTTTAATAATGATTTATCTATTTTATAATATATATAAATTTTTGAATAAAACGAATGGTCAAATACTGAATTTTGAAAAAGTCCTATAATAGCGTTCTTTTTTGTGGACGGAGGGAGTACACATCATCCTCCCTGCACTACGACAAGCAAAAATGTCATGTCTTCACGAGGCCATGCCAATGCGGTGAGTCAAATGGTAGTCTCCTCAAACCACTTAGGCTTAGATGCCATCTAAAAATAAAGCAGTGGCTTGCAGAGTGTCAGGGATCCTTCTAGAGGCTCCTATAGTTTAGGAGGAAGAGTGGCTTGCAGAGTGTCAGGGATCCTTCTGGAGGCTCCTATAGTTTAGGAGGAAGAGTGTGGTCCATAGAGCAAAAATAAAGAAGGAAACATGGATGAGACACACGTAAGAAAGGGAAGTGATGGGACCCTATAGTAAAAGAAGCAACTGTCTCCGATGGGACTCTATTAGGCTAAGAGTAGAGGTATCTGTTGAAATTTAGGTGTTGTCGTGGATCCCCTGATCCGAACTCCTTCCCGACAGCATATTAGACGTGTAGAAGATGGTAGATGACCCGTCTCCCTTCCCGGCCCTAAGAGTAGCACGCACGAAGAACACACGTGAAACACGAAACGTGGAAGGAACTGATCTCTTATTTAATATAGATGGGTACATGTTCCTTTATATAGTCTTAACTCTTCAAGGGTATATTTGGTATGAGCCCATAATTAAAGTATATCCTAGAGATATCTTAACACTCCCCCTTGGGCGAATACCGCGACTAGCACATGTCTCATTAAAAACTTCTGAAAAACCCAGTGGGAAAAATGGAGAAAAGAGTACATTGCTGCCGCTTAATGCATTGCACTTGTTGCCTCATTAAAAACCTTAAGTGAGAAACTTCGAGAAAACTCACAAAGAAAAAGAGTACAACGACGATCTTCTGGACATAATATAATCTTCAAGATTATACAGATAAGGATCTTCTGGGCCCGAAGCGTATGCTAATCTTTAGGAGCGTTCTCCCCCTGAACGCTGCAAATCTTTTAAAAATCTCATACCAATTGCCTTAACTAATTTTCTAAACATAGTATCAGGCAGAGATTTTGTAAACATGTCAGCTAAATTATCACATGATCTAGCTTGCATTACCTTTATCTCACCTTGCTTCTGGAGATCGTGAGGATAGAAGTACTTGGGAGATATATGTTTTGTTAAATTGTTCTTGACGTAACCAGTTTGCATTTATGCAATACATCCGGTATTATCTTCATAGATAATAGTGGGGGTATCGGCAATATCTAAGCCACATGACTTCTATATGTAGTTAATCATTCGCCGTAGCCAGGCATATTCACGTGCAGCTTCATATAAAGCTATAATCTCTGAGTGATTCGCAGATGTTGTCACTAAAGTCTGCTTACATGACCGCCATGAGATAGCTGTACCACCATAGAGAAATACAAAACCAGTCTAGGATTTACCATTATGGGGATCTGATAGATATCCAGCATCTGCATAACCCACCATAGTCATATCATTTTTCTTCAGGAAAAATAAACCAAGATCTGGAGTACCTTTGAGGTATCTCAATACCGTTTTAACGCCAACCCAATGCCTCCTTGTAGGAGCTGCACTATGTCTAGCTAGCAAGTTAACCGCGAATGCAATATCAGGCCTTTTACTATTCGCAAGATACATTAGTGCTCCTATGGCGCTTAAATAAGGAACTTCGGGTCCCAACAATTTCTCATCCTTATCTCTTGGTCTAAATGGATCTTTATCTATGTCAAGTGAACGCACGACCATGGGGGTGGTCACAGGGTATGCCTTTTGCATGTTAAATCTTTCAAGGACTTTTTCCGTATAGGTTGACTGGTGTATTAAAATTCCTTCAGGGAGATGCTCGATCTGTAGACCTAAGCAAAATCGAGTTTTGCCTAAATCTTTTATTTCAAACTTCACCTTGAGTTAGGCACTCGCCTCCTCAATGTCCGTTGCATAACCAATTATATTCAAATCATCAACATATACTGAGATGATACAAAATCCTTTCTGGGATTTTCTAATGAACACACAAGGACAATCCTCATTATTTTCATAACCTCTCTTCAGAAGAAAGTCACTCAGCCGGTTGTACCACATTCGGCCTGATTGTTTTAGCCCATATAGCGCCCTTTGCAATTTAACGCTATATATGTTGCGATTTATTTTAGGATCTGAAATTTTCAATCCATCAGGAACTTTCATATATATCTCGGAATCCAGTGATCCATATAAATACGCGGTCACTACATCCATTAACTGCATATTTAAATTTAAGCGTGCTGTCATTGATATCAAATATCAGAACATTATGCCACTCATTACAGGAGAGTATTTTTCATCATAATCAATGCCGGGTCTCTGCGTGAACCCTTGTGCTACAAGCCTCGCTTTGTATCTCACCACCACATTATTCTCGTTTCTTTTACGAACGAGTACCCATTTGTATCCTACTGGAGAAACATTGGGAGGCGTGCGGGCAATAGGCCTAAACACTTGCCTTTTTTTAAGCGAAAGCAATTCCATCTCTATTGCTCCCTTCCATTTGTCCCAATCCAAGCGCTTCCGGCACTCTGCCATGGACTGTGGTTCAGGATCCTCTTGATTACACTAGCAATCTTAGAGACAAAATTTATGTCGACAACTGTAGTCTTTCTATTATATAGCTCTCTCGACTGAGCATAGTTTGTGGCCATTTCTTCATTTGAATCATCCAGCTCATTAGGATTTCCCACATCACTTGAGTCTGGTTGTTCTGATGCCCTTGTGCTATTTATTATATTTGCGCACATTAGCACTAGGGTTATCGCCTTCAGGGCATGTCTCTTCTGGGACTACTTCTGGGACTACTGATTTGGAGCGTAATGCATTTTTTCGGTGTTTTGTCTTTGCGGACGTCTCCGCGACTCATTCACCGAGTCATCCGGTTCTCTCCCCCTTTTCCTCGGACTGGGGGCATGAGTGGAGTTTTTTGTTTCCATGGGTATTTCCACTCTCTCCGGTGCATTAGCCGCAGGAATATGCGACTTAACACTCCTCTTATATCAGTAAAAGCATCTGGTGAGTTATTTGCCAATTGTTGCAGGTGTATTATTCTTTGAACTTCAAGTTCAGCATCTCTAGTGCGTGGATCAATAGAATGGATGCTCATATCATTCCATTCAATTTCCCGACATTTTTTAGATTTAAGGTACAATGCTCCCCTAATGCCGAGAAGTGATCTTCATCGAAGATACAATCAGCATACCGAGCCGTAAACAGATCTCCAGTTTTAGGCTCCAAATATTTGATTATGGACGGAGTTTCATAACCAACATAAACCCCCAACTTCCGGTGAGGCCTCATTGACGTACGCTGGGGTGGTGATATCGGCACATAAACAGTACATCCAAATTTTCGCAGATGGAAAATCATTGGTTCTTGTCCACACGCTAGTTGATATGGGGAAGCAGAGTGATATGCAGACGGTCTATATTGGATTAAGGCAGCAGCATGGAGCACTGCATGGCCCCAGCAACTGGTGGGGAGACTGCTGTTTAGTAAAAGTGGTTTGGCAATTAATTTAATCCTTTTCATCAGGGACTCAGCAAGTCCGTTCTGAGTGTGTACATGGGGTACGGAATGCTCTATATCAATGCCCGATTCTAAACAATAATCATTAAATGCTTTCGAGGAGAACTCGCCAGCATTATCTATTCGAATTGACTTAATGCGGTTCTTCGAAAAAATTAGCACGCAAATGGATGATCTGGGCAATGAATTTTGGAAAAGCGTGGTTCCGCTAGACAACAGGCATATGTGGCTCCACTATGTAGAAGCATCTACAAGAACCATGAAATATCTAAATGGTCCCGACAAAGGATTTATTGGGCCACATATATCTCCTTGAATTCTCTCCAGGAAAGACAAGGACTCAGATTTTACTTTTAGGTAAGAGGGTTTAGTGATCAGTTTGCCTTGTGCGCATGCACTGCACATAAAATCTTCAGGTTTAGGAGACTGAGTTGTTTTAATGCCATGACCAATAGAACTATTTATGATGTTACGCATCATCCTTATTCCAGGGTGACCAAGCCTTTCATGCCAGATTCTAAATGATTCTGGGTTTTTAAAAATTGTGGACATCGCAACAAATTCTAAAGGGGGCTTAGTTTTTGTGTAGTACAGTCCTGAGGAGGTGCAAGGCGCTTTCTCAACCTCTTTAATTTTTTCTTCATCAAGCTCCGTCAAATATAGATATTCAGCACCATTTTCACATGCAGTAGCAACATGATAGCCACTGCAACGGATGTCTTTGAAGGTGAGGAGATTACGCTCAGCTCCCGGATACAAGAAGGCTTCGTCAATGAATATCCTAGTATCATTTGGGAGCACCACGACAGCTCGACCGGAGCCTACCACGCGGCCATTGCTTTCGGCAATAGTGAGGACATTTTCGGCTCGTTTTTTCAATGTCTCAAAATATCGTGTATCTCTCAAAATTGAGTTTGTGGCGGCTCTATCAACTAAGCAAAAATCCTCTTCAGCCTCCATAGGATACTGCACCACGTCTCTTGTTCTATTAAAATATCACTGATTTAATTCATCTGTACTAAACAATGAACATATACAGCTTAATCCAAACGGAACGAACATAACATGCATGCAAGTACGAAACAAAGATAAGGCCAATAATTTAAACACCGATCGAGGAAATTATATAGTATTCAGACGCTAATTGACCAATGGAAATAAATAATTTAATTTGCTCAACGGGAGCATTATTACATCACGACCTTAATAATTCTTCTGAAAATAAATCAAACTAAGCAAACCAAGCCGGATCTAAGTAATATATAAAGGCAAATAACTGATAGCTCGGGAACTACTCCATATCCCCAAACTCATTATCGAGGGTGTCCTCTTCATCGAGGTCTATGTCGCCGCCGCCATCCTGGGTACCAGAGGCATATACAGGATCAACGTCCATAGCATTGACATCCTCCGACTTCTCGGCAGGCTGGAGCAACTCTGCAGTGTGCTCTCCAGTCACGGCATCAACAGGTGCCTGAATAAAGTGTGCCTCTGGCTCCTGACGCTTCTTCCACTCCTTGTACATCCGGATCGATGTGGTTCAGTGTTGCAAGTACGAGACCAATGCTTCATTGATCCACAGCGGAAACAACCCTTGTTGGGGTGGTCAGCTCTATCTGCACCATCTTTCTGGCCTTTATGGCCCTTGCCTTTATTTTGGCCGTTAGGCTTCTGGCCTTTGTTGAATTGCCTCTTGAACTTTCCATCGTTGTGTCCTTGCTTCTTATTATATTTGCCTTTCTTGAAAAAGGTCTTATTAGGCTTCTTCTGGAAACTTGCATGTGCTTCAGGCGGTGCATTTGAGCCAGACAAAGGCGCATTTGAAAATTCTTCATTAAGAGCTCATTTTGAGTCTCAGCAGCAAGAAGGACATTAATTAGTTCAGAATACTTTCTGTACTTATTATTACGGTACTGCTACTGGAGCACCATATTTGAAGAGTGGAAGGTCTCAAGAGTCTTCTCAATCATCTCGGCATCTGTGACTTTCTGCCCACAGAAGCGAAGCTAGCCAACAATACGGTGAAGTGCAGAGTTGTAGGCCTCCACTGTCTTGAAGTCAAGAAAGCACAACTGTGCCCAATCACACCTGGCCTGTGGGAGGATCACAATCTTTTGCTTTCCAAAACGCTCCTCAAGCGCTTGCCACAGCAAAAGCGAGTCACGCACCTCAAGATACTCCTGTTTGAGGTCTTTGTGGATATGGTGCCTTAGGAGGATGGAAGCCTTAGCAACTTCATGTGCTGGGATTGCAGGAGCAGCGTCATTGCGTGGAGTGATTGTATGAGTCAACTCCATAGATGACAAGTGGACCTGGCAGTCCACGACCCAGGTCTAGTAGTTCTTGCCATTCAACGCGAGGCACTCAAACAACCTTTTAGCGACGTCGTCACCCATTGCCTATATGATCATGTAATACACTTCAGGTAAGTACACATGAATATAACTTAGATAAATCAGTTTGATGGTTAGATGTAATTCTAGGATTTTGCAAAAAGAATATTATAAATCAAGTATCTAGAAAAGTCATATCTAGATTAACTATGGTTGCAGCTAGACACATAATCATGCCATACCGATATCAAGATCAGTCAAGTTATATATATATATATATATATATATATATATATATATATATATATATATATATATATATATGTGTGTGTGTGTGTGTGTGTGTGTGTGATAGATACATGTAACAGGATAAAATAAACTAGGTAAAAACTGTCATTGCCTAAACATCTTAAACATGATAATTATCAATAAAATATGCAATTCGGGGCTTCAACCGCAGGATATATAGGCACCGAATTAACATCTAGTGTCAATAACAAACGAACGACAAATACGGCAGCGGGCGGTGGACGGTGGCGGCGGCTCATCAGGGCCGACGAACAGCAGCAGTCGATGTGACATGTAGCCGCAGGCAGTAAAGGATACACATGACGTGGGGCTGACTTCAGACAGCACATACAAAACATACACGCAGTGTGCGTTTGGGCGGCGGCGTTCATGCATTGCATGTTGGGGTGGCCGCCGGCGTGGCTTGCGCATGACAGCGCAACCGCGTAGGCCGACAGCGGCACGCAGCGGTGTGCACCGGCGTACGTGCAAGGGCAAAAGGCCATGCACGTGGGTGTAGCCGGTACCTGTATGTCATACAAACAAATCTACATGGATCTAAGTAAAACATGTGTGTGCATGCGAGATCGATCTTGAGTGGTAATATTTTTTTACAAGGAAATCAATCTTGATTCAGCACAAAAAGAAAAACGAGTGCTAATCATGCTAGATATCATGTAGACTAGCAAGAATGCATCACAAAC
Organism: Chrysopogon serrulatus; assembly: GCA_015844335.1. NCBI lineage: Eukaryota > Viridiplantae > Streptophyta > Magnoliopsida > Poales > Poaceae > Chrysopogon > Chrysopogon serrulatus. The sequence goes on along the minus strand of JADLZL010001647.1, from coordinate 31,236 downwards.
AAGGCTACGGGCTTGAATCTAGTTGTATATAGATCGCATCTATTAAACAAATCACAAATAAGACTATGGGTTTAAAATCTAGTTGCATGTAGATCGCTGCCGGTAGCAGATTAGACGTGTAGATAACTGTTGAGATTTAGGCGTTGTCGTGGATCCTCTGATCCGAACTCCCTAGAAGATGGTAGATGACCCGTCTTCCTTCCCGGCCCCAAGAGTAGCACGCACGAAGAATACACGTAAAACATGAAACGTGGAAGGAACTGATCTCTTATTTAATATAAATAGGTACATGTTCCTTTATATAGTCTTAACCCTTCAGGGCTATATTTAGTATGAGCCCATAATTAAAGTATATCCTAGAGATACCTTAACAGTACCTATGTGTATCCGTATTTTAAACTCAGGCCAACAACAAGTGCTGCGCCGGTTGGTGGTGTCCTGATTGGTCGGTGTCCTGATTGGTCCTGCTTCAAAGTACTCCTGGGTCTTTTTTCCTTTTCCCATATGATGATCGGTATGTTCATCATTAGCATTTCTCGTTAGTCAAATGCAAAACTACAAGATTATTTAGCATTAGTACTGAACTAGATCATTTTAAATTCCAGAAAAATTGTATATACAATATTTATATATTAAAATATCATTAGATTAATCATAAAATATATTTTTAATACTATGCCTGTTTTGTATTATAAATGCATCAATAAATTTGATCACACTGTAGAAAGTTTGACTAAGGAGTCTTTTAAGAAGAGATAGTATATGCAAAAGAGTGAGGATTAGAAAATATTTGCTTCTCCAATAGGCATAAAAATAGGCATAGGGTCTAGTGAGAGCAAAATATACTATCATTGTCCCTAAAAGGATGCAATTCTAATTATGTAATTAGCCAAACTATCTAAAGTTTAGGTATTAATACTTATAATATAAAATATATATACTAGAAAAATATATTCTATGACAAATCTAATTATATTTATTTGATGTAAAAACTATCGATATCTTTTTTATATAAATTTGATCAAACTTAACAATTTGACTAGCGCTACTATGCTAGCATTGCATTATTTGGCAGACGGTGTATTCTGAAGTGGTTAGCTGGTATGCATTCTGCGGCATGTCTGTGAATGATATTTTCATGCACACATCTCAAGTTAACCGCAATCACAATCGGTGTTAGGGGCATCATCACATTGTGGCCTTGATATGTTACCTACAGCTAGCATATGATGCGACAATGTAACTCCGGATGGTAGATAGGATTATTGCTTTGAAGTATATAGTAAATACAAATTAGAACTTGCTCGAAGATTCTGTAGTTAGGGAAGGATAAAAGAAAATTGACGTCGTACCTTCTTCACATGGCATGGATCTTTTGAAAACACGTATAGTATGTGCAATGAAAACTGAAGCTGTATATGGTACTATAGAGAGGCTAGGGAGTCAGAGGATATATAGTAGAAAACTTGCATATTAATATTAGATCATGTGTGGGGGCTGGGGAACCCGTAATTTGTCCCTTTGGTCCGCCGATTCTAGCTATTCCAGCTGGCTATAATAAGTAAGTTATCATATAAACTATAATTGGGTCATTTCGTCCATGTGATGAACAAGAGCAAGTCACTACAACATATCCCTTGATAGAAGGCATTTTGCCAAAGGCATTTTATCGAAATGCCTTAATTTCTTGTTATATAAAGGCATTCCTCTCAAAAAGCCTTTGAAAACATTCTTTTAAAGGCAAAACTAAAAAGTGCCTTAAATAGTTACAACAATTAAAGGCGTTTTATCAAAAATGCCTTAATAGCCTAGAACCTTTTGAGGCGTTTTCTAGTAATGCCTTCTGTGTGCTATACCGGTAAACACAGGGAAGCGAATCGCAAAGGACGCAAGCAGTCCCACCAGGCCACAACTCCAACTGGGACAAGTTTTTTTTTTAAAAAAAAAAACTAGCACCCGACTCAGCCCAGCTCAAGCGTAGCTATCTGCCAATCCACGCTCCAATCCACGGTCAAGTTAAAAAAAAACTAGCCTAGCTGAAGCACAGCCCAGTTCTAACTCGGTCCAGGCCCTCCACGCTTTGTTTATTGAGCTTTTTCCCTGCATACCATTATAAAAGATCATTGTGACCTGTGTACCATCAAAAAATAGAAAGTTCTTCAGTACCCTGGCATGAAATTTCTTTTGCCTGTATGCCACTTCCGTCAGCTTGCCGTCTAGTTCTAACAGATGTGGTCTGGCAACCGAGAGCTAAAATTACATTTTTGCCCATCAATTATTGTAGTCAATCCTTCATCGCTCGTGAGCTTTCTAGTTCACTGGTTTCTTCCCCACTCGAACCCAGCTCCAAACTCAAAAAAAAAGAACCCAGCTCCAAACCCAACCCTAGAGCTTGCGAAGAGGCACCGCCGACCGCGGCGACGGGAGGGAGGCGCGGCCGCGTCTGGGGCGCTGCAGCGGGAGGCTCCGCCCAGCGACTTGACGCTGACAAGGCCGCGGGGGAGGCGGGTGAAGCGCCGGGCGGGCGCCAGCGTGTGGGAAGGTAGGCCGCGTGCGGAGGGGGGGCTCTCGCGTGGGAGGCCGCCGGGCCTCACGGGGGGAGGCGCCGCCGGGCCTTCTCGCGGGGGAAGGCCCAGATCGCATGCTCAGTAGGCAGGAAACCTATGTGGTGCTGATTTGGTGCGGATTTGCAAAGGATGGCGGACCGGCGACCAGCTTGGCTGCCCGATGGGTGAGTGTTTCCTTTTCCTTCTTGAAATGCATGATATCAGTGCAAGCAGTAGCCATGGACGCTCCTTTCGCTACTTCAGGCACGCACGCAGTGCTCAGGTCTGACGAGGAAGATGAGCAGTTGAGTAGCGAACCGTTACTTGGGCCTTTACTTATGGGCTGTGGATTTGCCACTTTGAGCTGCCATATAGGCTACCCAGCTGCATTGCTACCGTGTGCATGTTCGGCTGCTTGTCTGTTCAGTTAATCAATCTATTGGTTATCAATTGATTTGGTTAATTTTGAAGTCGAAAAGCTTTTTTTTTGAAACTGTGTGAAAGCTTATTAAATAAATATGAAACAAAAAAAAAGGGCAGCAGTAGTGCCAAGAAGCTCATTAGCATATGGACATGTTTTCTTTCTTGAAAGAAAGAGATAAATGTTGCAAATTTTATAATTAGCAAATAGTAGAATTTGATATAAAATAATTCTATGTTGTTCATCTGTAGGAATGACATCAAGACCAGTTTCAATCTAGATATCAGGATAATTAGTCGAACTATGCGAGGACCATGGTTCGGCATTAACAAAGTTGTTGATTCAGACACCACAAATTTTAAAGATCTTGTTGATGAAATTATGGATGAGTTTCCTTGCGGGTATGGTGATGTAGTGAAGCTGTTCTATTTCTGTGTTGATAGCAAGTCCAACATCCAAATTCATTCTGACCAAGACTTAATGAATATGTTTGCGAAACATATGAGTTCCAAGTGTTGTTACATGTCAATTGCATATCACAAACCTGATGCTGATCCACCAGAAATTCCACTATGGGACAATTCAGTTAGCCCTTATATCATGAAATTGTTTTCTTTCTTTGATACGAAACTTTTCTCTTTATATTTTCTCTATTTGTCTTGATCTATGTGAGTACATTGTGTTAACTAAAATGTGCTATAAGCTATAGTATTTGTTCATTTCCAAGAGAAAATCTGTAGCACGTTGAATTTTGTTCAGTTCCTTTAGTGGATGAGAATGGCTGATTTTTCCTCAGTCGAGTCTAAATCGCATTTTGAACTTTGTGCTATATTTAATTATAAGGGGGCCTTCAGAGGGTGATGTGTTGCCAAAGAGCTTCCATGAACCCATACTTGTGCCTCAGCAAGTACTAGCAATCATCCTTGTGCCTCAGCAACCGTCCTTGTTCATTGCATACTTGCCTTACTGTTATTAATTTATAACTGCCCTTTCTGCTCTGAAATCTTTGTGTTTCAATTTTCATTAAAGAGATTCATAACAATCTTCCTTTGGTTTTATTTAATCCTATAGTGATTTTAGCTAAGTGTCTATTACCTTTATTTTGCATTGTTATTTCTGTAGATGCTTGCAGTTTGAGATGGCAGAGAAGGAGCTACTACTCAAGGTAAAATTATCTGCCCACCTGCTGTGGTCATCATGACCTTTAGTTATTAGCACCTATAACAGTGGATCTTGAACCTGATCTTGTGCGATTGTGTCGAACAGAAACAGAATCTGCAGCTCGAAATTGAGAAGGAGCGGGAGCAATACAAGAGCCTATTGGATGAACACATTTTGGTGTCAGCTGTTCCGGCAAAGCGATAGGCGTCGCTTTGCAAGTCACCGGGCGCGCACAGTTTGCCATTGAACCAACTGACTGTCTAAATTGTTTCTAGGCTCCTGATTCTTTATTGTTCTTATGCCATGCACAATTATTAGGAATTTGTTGGTGATCCTTTCAGAATTGTTCTTTCCAGTGAAGGATCATGCCCTTCACTACTAATTTGCCATTGAACCAACTGACTATGTATGTCTATTAAAGATTTAAATGCTTGGAAATACTGTTAACGTGTGCTGTCATTAGTTCATTCTTGAATGGATTATGCCGATTTAATTGTGGATTGTGTCGATTTGATATTGCTAGCAGTTTAGCATGTATATCTTGGTTTTGGAGGCATTTTTAATTACGCCTCAATCAATGTTTGAAGGCCATATACAGAACGCCTCTAACAAGTATTTTAGGCATTTAGAAAATGCCTCTATATATTGATATTAGAAGGCGTTTTGAAAAAATGCCACAAAAACTCTTTTACGTCCAAGTTATAGCCGGCGATCTGAAGAATGCCTAAAAAGGTCTTTCAAGGCATTTTCACTACTTTTGAAGGCGTTTCTAAATGCCTTGTATGCTGAGACGTGCTGTAGTGACAACGATGATGGCCAAGCGCGCGCTTTATATATCAGGACGGTACGGGTCATTATTATTGTATCGGATTCGGATAGGGATAACCATCCAAAGCCTCCAAGTCAATGAGTCATATATAGCTTACACGTAGAGACTAGACTAGAGAAATCTGCCCAATAAAATTGGTCACCATCCCCAGTTGTTGGGTGTAAGCTATATATGACTCATTGACTTGGAGGCTTTGGATGGTTATCCCTATCCGAATCCGATACAATAATAATGACCCGTACCGTCCTGATATATAAAGCGCGCGCTTGGCCATCATCGTTGTGTGACTAACGCAATTAAACTACTACTACTCAATTCAACCCACCACGAGGAAGAAGTCTCGGCGCCTCGGGTGACTCGAGAGAGGTTCCCTCGTGGCGACTAGGGTTTCTCGGTTTCTCATCTCCTCAATAAAATTTCACCACGTGAATAGTCTCATCTGCTCTCTGATCCCATACTGATCGGGATCTTAAGAGTCCACATCCCATAGTCTGCCATTCGTGTCCACGTCAAATTCTCCACGTTGGAGCTCAGCCAAGATCTGCTAGCCTTTTGAGTTTCATCGCATCCTGATTAGGGTTTAACAACCCGTGGGAGCGCTGGTGGTGATGGATTCAGGGGAAGATGGAGTGATCGATCTGATGGGGAAGATGAGATTGTCGGGAGCTGAGAGGAAGAGCATCAAACTGGGAGGAGTCCAGGCGGAAGGAAGGAAGAATGGGGTCGTGCAAGCAGTTGGGAAGGTGCTGGCGGAGAAGCCGGTTCATGCAGATGCGCTAAAACTCTCCCTGGGGAAGGTTTGGTGCCCGCTGAAGGGGGTGGAATGCAAGGATCTAGGCGAGAACCGATTTCTGTTCACCTTCCTTCAAGGATCAGGCAAGAGGAAAGCACTGGAGGATGGGCCATGGATGTTTGGGAAGGATTTGGTGATCGTTGCAGAGTTTGATGAAAGGAAGACAATTGATGAGATTGAATTTATTCATATTCCAATCTGGGTGAGGATCACCAAGATGCCGCTAGGTTTTATGAATAAATCGGCGGGAGAGGTGATCGGGGCACTCATTGGTGATGTTTTGGAGGTAGATGTGGATGAGGATGGTATGGTAATAGGCCAGTTCTTACGAGTAAAGGTTAAGATCGATGTGCGCAAACCCTTGATGAGGGGAGTCACGGTGGATCTGGGTGATGGGAAGAGGGAGAATTTGAAGTGGTGCCCTCTAGTGTATGTGTACCTGCCGGACTTCTGCTATACGTGCGGCTTGATCGGTCACATGGACCGCACGTGTGAGACTCCGGTTACTAAAGGTTCTATACAACAGTTCTCTAGATTGCTCCCTGAGAAGAAGAGAGGGCAGGAGGGGGTCGGGAGAACTGAAAATTTCCAGCAGTATTTCATGAGGCGCCCGAGTTTTTTTAGTTCTGGAAGTGGTGGAACTGGAAGTGGAAGGAGTGGTAGTAGGAAGGGAAGTGATAATCTGAGTTGGAGGAAAACAGAGAGTGACAAGGAAAGGGAGAAGGGAAAGAAGCAAACTGAATAGGAGGTGGACAGTCCTATAAAGGCCTTGGCTAATGAGAAGGGAGCAGGAGGGAGTGAAGTTAAAAAAAGTTTTGTTCCCACAGGTGGGGAATGGGACGGGAATGTCTACTGGTGGAGGTATGACTGATGGAGAAAGAGGAGAGGGTGTGCTGGGTGAGCTAGCGCCGGGTGATGGGGTGAACTTAGAGAAAACGGCTGAGTCAGAGCACGTGAACAGCCCCTTACAGCAAGTAGTGCCCAACCTTAATGTGTCCAAGGGAGAAGGGAAGGGAGACGGGCGACGCAAATTCAAAAGGCAGACTCGGTCTAAAGAGGAGGCAGACAGTACTGTATCTGTGTCACCTGGAAAGCGAAAGAGATCAGGGGAGAGCGTGGAGGACATGGATGTTGATGATATGAAGAAGCAGAAAGTGGAGAGGAAGGAAGGTGCAGATGAGTTCCAGCAAAAACCAAAAGCGGGGCCGATGGATCGGTCCTGCGGGAACCAATGAAGATCATGGCGTGGAACTGTCGGGGGTTAGGAAATGCCCCGACAGTTCGGGGGCTTCTGCGTTGTCAGAAGTCCGAGGAAGCGGATGTTCTCTTTTTGTCCGAAACTAAAATGGATGAGAAGAGAATGTCAGTAATGAAAAAGAAGCTTGCGCTGGATCACATGGAGGTGGTTGACTGTGAAGGAAAAGAGGGGGGGGGAATTGCAGTGTTATGGAGGGAGGGGTTATGGAGGGAGGGGGTCAATTTGGTGCTGCGAAGCAAATCAAGGTACCATATTGATATGGAGGTCGCGTTGACGGGAGAAGACAAATGGAGATTTACGGGAGTTTATGGGGAGGCACATACTGAGCTAAAGTATAAGACTTGGGAGCTGCTGTGGTCGTTACATGGGGCAGCTACTAAGCCTTTGCCTTGGTTATGTGCGGGTGACTTTAACGAGATACTCTATCATCATGAGAAGCAAGGCGGTGTCCCACGGTCGCAGGCATGTTTGGACTGGTTCAGAAGTGCTCTGGAGGAATGTGAGCTCCATGATTTGGGATTCGTGGGGGACGTGTTCACGTGGAGAAACAAACAAACAAAGGGGAGTACACATATAAGAGAAAGGCTCGACAGAGCGGTGGCGAATGCGAAGTGGAGAATGAAGTTCCCGTTGGTTCATGTGAAAAACGGGGATCCATATCACTTGGACCACCGGCCAGTTATCATAGTTACTAAACTAGATGGCTTCCGAAGTTCTGGTGGGGCTGCTACAAGCCTCTTCAAATTTGAAGCAAGTTGGCTGCAAGAGGAATCCTGTAGGGCGTTAGTGGAAGAGGCGTGGGGGGACAATGCTACCTCGAATGCTTGTCTAGAGGATAGGGTCAAGGGTGTTGCGAGTAGCCTACAGGATTGGAAGGTCAATGTACTAGGCGATCTGGAGAAGAGGTTGAAAAAAGCAAAAAAGGAGCTAGAAAGGTGGAGAGAAAATATTAGTGATTATTCAGTCGAGAGGGAGGCGGTGTGGGCTTTTAAGGTAGATAGGTTAAAAGAACAGATAGATGTTTATTGGAGGCAAAGGGCCCATGTTAACTGGTTACAATTTGGTGATCGCAACACCAAATATTTTCATAACGCCTGCTCGGTTAGAAGGAAGAAAAATAGGATTGGGAGGTTGATGAAAGAGGATGGAAGCTGGGCGGAGAGTGAGGGGGAGAAAAAAGAGATTATATCTAACTATTTTTTGCAGCTCTTTGGAACTTCAACCGTGGCGGACACGGGACAACTGCAAGAACTCCTTGAAGCAATGCAGCCCTGTGTCACAGCAAGTATGAATGACCACCTGACGAAGGAGTTCTCTGAAGAGGAAGTGCGGCTAGCCCTCTTTGACATTGGCGATCTCAAAGCGCCTGATTCAGATGGAATGCTGGCTATCTTCTATAAGAAGTTCTGGGATGTGGTAGGTGGTCAGCTGATAAAGGAAGTGCTTGGAGTCCTGAGAGGTGGATGTATGCCAGCAGAGTGGAATGACACTATCATCGCCTTAATTTCGAAGATTGCAAAACCAGAAAAGGTGACTGATTTGCGTCCAATCAGCCTCTGTAATGTGGCTTATAAGGTAGTTTCTAAAGTCTTATCCAAAAGACTAAGAGCTATTTTACTAGATATTATTACGCAAAATCAGAGTGCGTTTGTACCGGGCAGATTAATATCTAATAACATTTTGGTAGCTTATGAACTTACTCATTTCCTGCTTAATAAAAAGAGAGGAGATTTAGGGCACACGCCTTGAAGTTGGATATGAGTAAAGCTTATGATCGGGTTGAATGGCGCTTTCTGAAAAGTATGATGCAAAGAATGGGGTTCAATGATGTGTGGACTCATCTCATAATGGAATGTGTTACAACTGTTAAGTATCGAGTAAAGGTGAATGGGGATCTATCTGATTGCTTCCTGCCACAACGGGGGCTGCGACAGGGAGATCCACTCTCTCCTTATCTTTTTTGCTGTGTGCTGAAGCATTTTCTGCGCTTTTGAAGAAAGCTGAGAGGGATGGTTCTATAGCGGGAGTAAAGGTCTGTCCAAATGCACCTAGCATATCTCATCTTCTGTTCGCTGATGACTCTTTGATTTTGATTCATGCAACTGAAGGGGATAGCAAGCAATTGCAGGACATACTCCAGCTCTATGAACTTTGCTCCGGGCAAACTATAAACAAAACAAAGTCAGCGGTGCTGTTTAGTAGTAACACAAGGCCACAGTTTAGGAAGGCAGTCTGTGATACATTGCAGGTCACAAAGGAAACTATGAGTGAGCGATACCTTGGCTCGCCTGTACATGTGGGGCAGTCAAAGATAGATACGTTTTCCTATCTTTGGAAGAGAATACAAGGCTGGAATGAGAAGTTTCTCTCCTGGGCCGGCAAGGAGATCCTGATAAAGGCCATGGCACAAGCTATACCGACGTTCGCTATGGGATGCTTTGATCTGACTAAGTCTCTATGTGATCAAATCAGTACTATGATTTGTAGATTCTGGTGGAACCAGCAAGAAGGTAAAAACAAGATTCATTGGCTTAGTCGGGATCGGTTGATGATGTCAAAAAAGGAGGGAGGTCTGGGCTTCAGGGACATCTATGCTTTCAACCTAGCGATGCTGGCAAAACAGGGTTGGAGATTGTTACATAACCCTGAATTGCTGTGTGCTCGGGTTCTGGAAGCAAAGTACTACCATGGCATTTCGGTTCTGGAGGCAAAACCAAAGGCGGGTATGTCTTATACCTGGCGGAGCATACTACGTGGCATTGAGGTAGTTAAAAAAGGCATGATATGGCGTGTGGGAGATGGCTGTAACTTGAGCATATGGAAAGACCCATGGTTACCGAGAGGCATTTCCAGAAGACCAATCACACCTAGGGGTGCCTGTCTACTCTCTGAGGTCTCTGAGCTCATCAATCCGGTGACTGGGGAGTGGGATGTAACAACCCGAAATTTTACACAACACAAAAATCACAACTACAAAATTTTTCCTAAAGTAACCCATGTTTTGATGAGTGGCATTTAGTAAACCAACCCTAGCATGCAATATAAGGGACCCAAATAGGACTTTTCCATTATCATATGCATATCAACATATTCCATGGCACGCTAAGGCTGGGGCACGCTAAGACTGGGGCACGCCCGACATCTATGCCGCTCACCCTATCACCTCACAACCTAGCAGTAATGGCATCACTCATACCAAGTAGTCCAACCGTCTCTCCCATTACAAGAGAGCAAGTGGTATGCAAAGGATTCCCGGTGAGTCTGGATACTAGTAAGTCCTTAGGGCTGACCAGGCGATGAAGATGTCCAAATTGGTCGGCCCTAAGGACTTACTAGTATCCGCATCACCGAGAATCCTTTGCATACCACTTGCTCTCTTGTAATGGGAGAGACGGTTGACTACTTGGTATGAGTGATGCCATTACCAAGGGTTGTGAGGTGATAGGGTAAAAGCGGCATAGATGTCGCGTGCCCCGCCTTAGCGTGTTCTAGTCTTAGTGTCGCCATGGACTGCACGCCTCCCCAGCCTTAGCGCGTGTTTGTCACCGGGTGACCCAGGGCTAAGTGGTAGGATGGCATCACTATCAAGCAAGCGGTACCAAATCTGTCTAGACAATGCATGGTCGAAGATGGCTATCTTGTGGATATGTAAAACCTCTGCAGAGTGCTATGGTTGATCGATCGATACATATGCCGACTTGTCAGTTATGGATCTTTCTTAGGACCTGCTTCACTATATAGGAGATGAGTCTTTCTTTTCTCCCCCGTGTTGTGAGATAGAGCCGGTCGAGGACCGTTGAGGCAGGCCGAGTGGGAGTTGGTCTATCGACACGAGTGAGATGAGATGTGGTGGATGGGTGGCCTGGGATGGATGTATGGTGTCACTACTAGAAATGTGTTCATCAATGACGATTCCCTAGTGACGAGTACTAATTTTGTCACAGAAGGAGATCTTTCGATGACGAAATATGCAGGTTCGTCATTAGTCACAAGTGACGGAGCTTTGGCACGAAGAATAATGATGAAAACAAAAAAATCGTCATATAATATTAAATCTAAATCGTCATTTATTGTTTGGCTCGTGTACCACCTTGAGGACATAGTGTTGTGGCCCCAGCAAGGAGTCCCACGTGAGGACGTGGCACCGTGGTCCCACCAGCGGGTACCAACACGGTTCAGCTGGACCTGCTGCCTTCCCCCTCCACTTTATTTTTTTTTTTGGCAAAAAATAGCTCATGAAGGGAGCTTCGAACCCACGACATACCGCTGGGTAAATAGGTGCCTTACCACCTGAGCACTCACCCAATTGTGGTAAAGGTATGCATATTATTATTTTTGTAGACTTACAACATGGTAACTGAATCTTAGATGAACACGTGGCGCTGTGGTCCCACCAGCAGGTCCCACATCGAGGATGTGGCAGAGCAGTCCCACCTCAATGATGTGGCGATGCAGCCCCACCAGCCAGCATGCGGGGCAGTGCAAGTCCCTTTTATTTTTTGCAAAAAAAATCCTATCGCAGGGGGGATCGAACCCACGACCCGCTGCTGCACAGCGGGGATCATTACCACTGGAACTCTCGACTTTTTGTGTTTATGGCATGCATGTTTTTATATTTGTATTGTCAACAAGATATCTTTTTTTTTTAATTTTGTACATCGAGTTGATGGGCCCTGTACACATGATCGCGTAGCCGTCCGTGGCGGCTGGTCGCGTAGGAGTCCGTGGCGGCTGCTCGTGTAAGTCCGTGGCCCTATATCGGCCGTGAGGCGTCGACGGTGGGTGATCGGCATCGTGCGAGCGATCAGAGCGGCACCGGGCAACGGCGACGTGCCTGTGCAGTGCTGCAGCGCGAGCGATCAGAGTGGTGCACAAGCAGATCAGCGGCGGGCATCGGCGCTGCGTGTGGGACAGTGCTGCAGCGCCGGCGAGCGTGTGTGGGCAGAGCAGATCAGCACCGGGTAGTGCAGCAACACCGGCAAGTGTGGGACTGGCGGAGCAGCGCGTGGCGCGTGCATAGGAGCACCGGGTAGCGGCGGCACTCGTGGGATAGAGCTGTGGCGGCGCGAGTACAAGGTTTGATTTGTTTTTCAATTGTTTTACATATGCATTTATTTGGTGTGTTTTTCAATTTTGTTGAGTTTACTCTAATTTACAGATGGATAGAAGCTGGATTTTTGGGACACAATTCACACCTGCATACGTGAAAGGAGTTGAAGAGTTCATGAAATTTGTTAGTGTAAGATATCCCGAAGACAGCCACATACTTTGTCCGTGCCGCAAATGTCTTAATCAAACTTTGCGTCCTCAGTATGATGTAAGTGACCATATACACATTTTTGGAATGTCAGCTACATACACCAGGTGGATTCATCATGGGGAGTCAGCAGATACTGTAGTAGTTGAGAATTTGGAGCAGAGAGTTGAAGGAAGTGATCATGACTTTGGGATACATGTGGATGTGGCTGATGATGATTATGATGAGGATCACGGTGTACCAGAGATGATAGGAGATCTATATGCTGCGGTTGAGGCTGATGGAGAACAACCAAGTTTTGCAAGAGTCCTTGAAGATGCGAAGAAGTCACTTAGCCCAGGCTCTAGCCATTCAAAATTCTCTTTTCTGGTGAGGATGTTGTATATCAAGTCTCGTTATCGAATTGCCAATACAAAGATTTTCCGCAATGATGAAGTTGTTGTCATCGGGATACCCTCGAGTGAGTTGCCAAAATCATATGATGAGGCCAAGAAATATCTTGGAGAATTGGGCCTTGCATTTGAAAACATTCATGTGTGCAAGAACAATTGTGTGTTGTTTCGGAAGAGGTATGCTAAAGAGAATGTGTGCCCAAGATGCAAGGCGTCTAGGTGGCAAGATGAAACCGAAACCAAGCGAGTTCCACACAAGGTATTGAGGCATTTTCCACTTTTGCCAAGGTTGAAAAGAATTTATGCTTCAAAGCGAACTTCTGAGGAAACACAATGGCACAAGAAAATAAGGACGCCATCGACAATGTAATGAGCCATCCAAATTGATGGGGGAGGCATGGAAGGAGTTTGATAGGAGGGAACCAACCTTTGCCGATGATCCGAGGAACCCGAGGCTTGCCTTAGCTACCGATGATGGATTCAATCCATTTGGCAACATGAGTACCCATAGTATGTGGCCCGTGCTTCCGACCCCCGGCCGATCTCCCACCATGGGAATGTGTGAATCCAAAGAACCGCTTTATGTCTTTACTCATCCCAGTCCAAAATCTCCGTGAAAGGATTTTGATGTGTTCCTTGAGCCCCTAATTGAAGAACCGCCGAGCTATGGAAGGGTGTTAGAACGTCACGATGCATGTACCGGTCGCAAGTTTGATCTTCGTGCAGCAAAGCCAGCTATGGTGTATACATGATTTTCCAAAGATTGAGCACGTTATCGTGGCGAACCACCAAAGGGTATTATGCATGTATCCATTGCGATAAGGATCCATTGTCTCGGGCAATAAGAAGTAAGATATGTTACATTGGACATCGTCGTTACCTTGCAAAGACACATCCATGGCGGAGAAGTTTGGCTTTCGATGGTAAGCGTGAAAACAAAGATCAGCCGTGCAAGTTCACTTTGGAGGAGACACTAGAGGAGCTAGAGAAGGTGAAAGATGTCAGGCCAGGGAAGCATCCTGAAATTATTGGAAATAAAAGGAAGCGCAATGAGGGTCCAAAGATTTATAGCCGTAAAGCTGGGTTGTGGAGATTGCCATATTGGAAAGATTTGAAGCTTCCACATAATCTCGATGTGATGCACATAGAGAAAACATATGTGAAAAACATTCTTGGCACATTGCTCAATGTACGTGGTAAGACCAAGGACACAACCAATGCTAGGCTAGATTTGCATGATATGGGCATAAGACCTGAATTGCACTTACAAAGAGAATGGCAACTCAGTCACTACTCCACCTGCCCATATGTCTTGGGGAAGGATCAAAAAATTGAGTTCTCGCAAATTTCTCAAAGGTATTAAGTTTCCTCGATGGATATGCGGCTAACCTAGCAAGATACATAAGTGAAGATGGTTCAAGGTGCAGGGGAAAGCTAAAAACACATTCTTGCCACATACTCCTGCAAAGAATCATACCACCGGCCTAAGAGGACCGGTGAGGAAGGATGTATATGAAGCAATTGCGAGCTCGGGACCTTCTTCGAGAGAACCGCGGCAAAGAAAATCTAAGAATTGATGTTGTCAAACGACCGAAAGAAGACATTCCATTGGTCCTATGCAAGCTTGAGAAAATCTTTCCACCTGCCTTCTTTGATGTCATGGTGCACTTGGTCTCCATCTTCCCGATGAGGCACTTTGCTTAGAGGACCTGTTCAAGATGGATGGATGTACCCAATAGAAAGGCGCCTTGGCACTTTGAAGAATTTTGTAAGGAACAGGGGCCAGGCCGGAAGGATCAATTGCCGAGGCATATATGGCAAGTGACACCTTGACTTTTTGTTCTAGGTATATGGAGGATATTGATAATAGATTTAACCATGATGATGGTACTGATGGAGAGATGCCATTGCCTGATGACATCTCTGTTTTTAAGCATGGCGTTACTCTAGTTGGATCTACTAGGAGACAAGACATTGATGATGTTGTCCTAAATAAGTTGATTTGGTATGTGCTAAATAATTGTGAAGAAGTTGAGGAATATTTGGAGTAAGTATTGTTTACATGTTTGAGTTATTGTTTTTCTTTTATATATAAATTTTCAAATTATTCTTATGACTAAACATTGGCCTGCAGCTTGTATAGGGACGAGCTAGTGGAGCAAGGTGCACAAGATGTTGATAGAATGGTTGAACAAGGATTTGCAAAGTGGTTTAAGTGCCATGTAAGTCACTACACATTGTGTTTATAGGTTCAGTAAATGCATTTATATCCATATGTAATTGGTGAACTGAGTACTTTTGTTGCAAATGCATTTGAGAACGTACGCAAGGAGAATCCAAAATTGGTTAGTGAAGGACTGTGGGCACTGTCATGTGGCCCAGATCTGCGAGTTAAGATTTGTGCAGCTTGCAAGGTTAATGGAGTGCGGTATAGCACTGTAGATCGTGAGAAGTTCCTTCTGACACAAAATAGTGGTGTAATGACTGAAGGTTCACATAATGGGAACAACATAGATTTTTATGGAGTCCTTAAAGAGGTAATTGAGTTAGAATATAACTCAAATCTTCAAGTCCGTCGGACGGTGGTTCTATTTGGATGCGATTGGTTCAATCAAGAAGGCAAGACGAGAGGCCTTCGAGATGATAGGCATTTCAAATCCATAAATGTGCAGTCATTATGGTACAAGACTGATCCTTTTATCTTAGCAACTCAATCGAAAAAGATATTTTACCCGCAAGACACATCTTTAGGTAAAGATTGGCGAAGTTGTGCAGAAAATTTGAACATAGGAATATTTTTGATGTGGTCAAAAAAAAGGATGAGGCCACCATGATGTGCATCGGATGATTATTGTTCGATACTGACCATGTAGTAGCAAAGAAGTGATGATAATGAGGTTAGGCACAATATTCAAGGTGGAGAAGCCACTATAATTGAAGGCAATTTACAAGACCTTATAAGAACCAAGAAGCCACCTAATATTCAAGAAGATAGTGAGGATGAGGAGGAAGATGATACAGTACTGCAGTACTGTAGTGATGGAAACAATGATAACAATGATGACATGTCCCTAGATGATGAAGATGATGATTTCTAGTATGGACCAGAGACATGTCCCTAGTCTGCATTACTATTTTGGTTTTCCTAGAATTCTTTATACACATTATTTTCTTGCTTTCTATATTTTCATTTATTTTTGACAGATTTTTAGTTACCCAATACATTTTTTGTATTTATTGTGGAGCCTATGATGGCCTATTTCCAAACTGTAAGATGATACAGTACTCAATTGATACATGATCCCAATATTCCACAAAGGACAAAAACTGTTGATGATCTTATACCATACTGATGAAAATCACAGTGACATCATAGAACAATGAAAAAAGAAGGTTGATTCTGCCATTCACCAATTGAAACATACAGGTTGATTGTAAGAAGTTATCTTCATTATATAAGACTTACAAGCCACACCTAAAAGAACTATGATGGGCTGATGGCCTACACATCTTCTTTCACTTGCTAATAAGCAGTACCACACCTAAAAGAACTAGGATTACAATTACTCAACACAGCACATTTCAACACCCACTAGATTTGGACAATGTCTGTGGACACTAGCATCATAGGCTTGTAGTTCTTTGCTCCTGCGTCATCTCCCATGAACCTTAGGTATGCATTGTAGATAGGTTTGCCCAACTGAATGGGTTTCGAAGTGTAAGCAGAAGCAGTGGCCCAAGCAGCTGAAAACCTGCATACCAGTGCATACTTATAGTTAATTTACAACTGAAACATACAGGTTGATACTTGGTTTCTCTGTTAAAGTACATACTCTGATGCTTCTCTGTTACAGTCCGTACTCTGGTATAGTCCATACTCTGAATATTTGCTGGGGATGCCAGCTTACAGTTTGATACAAAACATGCCTACAGGGAAACAACAAAACAAGAGCCATTACATCATTGCAGTTCAAACTGAAACATAAAAGACATCAAGCCCTGCCAACATCCCTGCAGAGTGTCATCTCAGTAGCTCAAGTACTAAGTTCAATATCACAAGCATTTTCTGAATATTATTAGCAAAAAAGCTTCTCAATAAAAGAACAGAAGTAAACAAATATCCTGCATGGTCAGGTCGTCAATGTTGGCAATCAATTCCCAAGTGCTATGTTCACCTGATCAAATTGCACTGATTGAGTGATATTTTGTTTAAAAGCAAGGCAAATAGATAGCCATGTTCACCTAATCAAGTTGCTGTGTGTTCCATAATGTGAGAACAACGCTGCGACATCCACCTACCAAAATTGGCACAATGTTAACAAAGCAAGAACTGAAGCTGTAAGGATATGTCGCAATAAGTGAGACAAAAATCACCATGAATAAAACATTGCTCGACCGCCGGACGGGTTGGGGAAGGGGGTGACCGCTGGGGAAGGGGCCGGCCGTGGACGCCATTGGGGGGGGGGCCAGCCGCGACGCGTCGGGGGGGGAGGCAGCCGGACGCTGTCGGGGAAGGGGAGGCAGCCGCGGATGCGTCGAGGTTGGGGCCGCGGCATGGAGCGGAACCCGCCGCAGCTCAAGCACGGAAGTCGTGGCGTCGGCCGGCGTGGATGCGGCGTGATGCGGCGGAGGCATAAGCCTCGGGACCGCCCTGCCATTTATCAGCCTTCGTACTGTTCCTTATCCAGATAAAACTGTGCTCAGGATCTAACGAACACACTTGAATAGCCCAATGGTAAGGCCCTTTGAGTTTGAGCCTGTGCTCCTAGGGTCGAACCCTACGGTTGTCATTTTTTTTTTGTCTTCCAAACATTTTTGTGTTCATTTTTTGATTTGTCTATGTTAATTTTATGCCATATTTTTATTTATTATAATATTGCTCAATTATTTACCTCATGTTTTTGAACTTCTCATTATATTTTTAGCTATTATTGTACTTATTTGTTGAATGAGTAAAAGGTAAAAGCTACAATACCTTGTGGGATGTAGTACCACTTTCTCAAAAATCATTTGGAACTTTAATTTAATAGGATGTTTACGCAGCCAAACGCCAAACAATGATGTTGTGTGCATCTGTCCAATTTTGTAACCAAGTTTACCTATTATTATAATTTTGTGCTGCATTAGTGAAGGATCACCGTTAAAATACCCTAAGGTAGATAGATCTATAAACTTTTATGGACACCTCATTTTGTTATATAATGATGACAAAATAGTTTCATTTCATTTTAATAAAGTGGACATGCATATCCTCAAAGAGGCATATATGGCTCACATATAGCCTTCTCACTAAGTGAGAGATGTTCATGCTTGTTTGGTGTATACTACCACTTTGCCAAAATAGTTTGAAATTTTTATGTCATGATCATACACTAATATAAGATGTATAGTGAAAAATGAAATAAGAAATTTCAAAATAAATGAGTTGAATCATTAAGCAAAATTATACTATTTAAATTTAAAAATATGTCTACAAAATGTTGGCAAAACAAAAAAGTTGCACAAAGATAGGATTCGAACACGAGAAGTCAGGCTCAAACCCAAAGGGCCTTACCATTACACCATTCTATTGAGTTCGGTAGTTCTTGATCGCTATTTCACTAAAACCAAACCATACCAGATCCTGCATCGCCAACCAAAACGAGGCCGCAACCTCTCCAGGCGCGCGAAAAAATTCCATCGTCAAAAAATTTCCGCCAAAAACACCGCTTTATTTATCCATTTCCCCCACTCCCTCCTGGTACCTCGGCCACTCATCCTCTCTTCCCCCATTTCTACAACCCTAGCCGCCACCGCCGGGTCACAATCGCCGTCGACGAGCTGCTTCCTCGCACCACGAGCTGTGTCGCCGCCGACATCAATCCCCGTACCCCCTCTCTCTCCTCGCCTATTGCTCCTGTCTCGCCCCAACCTAACCCTAAACTCTGTTGACTTGTGGGTCGTCGCGCGCACTGGAACTGCTTCCCCGTCGACTAGGGTTCATCGCACGAGGACTTCTTCCCCTTTGACGACAACCGCCGACGAGCACCTCGTCTACATCCATTGGTGGCAACAAGGGGCTGACAACCGCATCGCCGACGAGCAATGGTGGAAACAAGGGGCCAAGGTAGGAAGAGACCTGCAGATCAAGATCAAGGTAAGAAAAAATAGTCTTTATTTTATCTATTGATGTATTCTATTGTTGGTTGAAGTACTACCACAATTTTGTTGGTGTTGTGGTTGCCTATATGTGCAAGTCATTCCTAAGCCGAATCCTGTGCCCCAATCTTTTCTCTATAAATTTTCCCTCTGTTCTGTTTAATTCATGTATAAATAACTTGATCAGCCTAAATAACTTTTGTTTATGGCTGTTTGAACAATACAATTGAATCTGCAATGGCTTAGAAGATATAGAAGTAGACAGTGTGGTAAATTTGATACATAACTAGGATGCGAGGTTAAGTTCAGAGATTTATTTCTTAGTGCACACTTTGCTCAAATTGACTGTTCACCATTCAGCTATGTCATTTCTTTTATCAAACAAAGCCATGTCAGTCTTCAATTTATGGAAATTGATGCTTAGGCAAATCTACAATTTGGTGTAGTATTTTTGGTATGTAACTGAATGTTCAAAGGAACAGACTCGATCACTGATATGGCTGGGTGTAGTCACTTATCACTTAATTTTGTTTAGTAAATGGCAACTTAATGTTTTCACTTAGTCCAACTCTGAATATTTTCACTCATACTCAACAACACTATGCTAGTACTGAAAATTTTCTAGCCATACGCCTATCTTGAATGTTTCATATTTTAGTTCCTGATCATTATCATTTATCAGCGTACCTAATATTTGTGTTAGTGCTTACTAGGTTGTTGCTAGTTACAGAATGGTACACATAGCATCCTTTTTAATGATATGGATTTGGTTGAAGTAGTGTGCATTCTTGTGTGTTGATAGGAAAACAGTAGTTCACTACTAGCTATCTTAAAAAGTTTTAGTACACCAAAACCTGTAGCCTTAGCTCTTAGATCTGACCTCTTACATGTTGCCTATAACCTATCACCTCTTACCCCTTACCTCTTTAGCAGGCACTAATAGCTCCTATACCTCTTTTCTAATTAGCATCTAGTATTACTACCTCTTAGCTCTTAGTTCACTCCTTTTTATTCTCTAATAGACACAATTTGCTTGTTCTTGTAAGAACCTCCAAAAAATCTTTATGAGAGAAGGCGGGATGAACACGTCGCGGAGGTTCAAAAGAAGATGCAAGAACTGGGACTGAAACAATTAGCTACTGATTTTAATAATTCTTTACCTAAATCTGCATCAAACAAGGGGAAAAAATCAGCAAACAAGAAATCAAATAGTGAAGATTCGGATTCATCGGAGTATCTCCTTGACGATGATGATCAAGGAGATAGTGATGATGATGACACTGAATCTGATGAGCAGCCACAACACGTGCGAACTAAGGTGCTTCTTCTATCTTCAAATTACTGGATGGGGAATATTTTCATTGCATTTGGATGTTTTAAATCAGTTCTGAAATATATACCCTTGCTTTTAGATGCATCTTCTTTCTTTTACTCCTGTTCTTTAATATATGGTCTTGCTCATTAATCGACATGACTTACTTGATTTTTTTCTGCAGTCTCCACCAGGATATAGTCGGAAAGTCCTCGCTTCAAAGAAGAAGATAGTTCCCAACATGCCGCCAGGAGTTAGGGCTAGTAAGAGAGTGAGGGCACCTGAAGGATCACACGTGCAAGCTCCTGAAGCCCAAACAAGATCATCAAAAAGGCTTCATCTTTTAGCGAGAAATAGTACAGCTGCAGAGGAAGGCATTGAAGCTACTGGTCAGGATAGTACAGCTGTAGAGGAAGACAGTGGAGCTGGTGTTTTGAAGGATACAATAGGCTGGTGTTGAAGACAATTACAAGAGCGATGATGACAATGTAGCTATACAGGAAGACACTGAAGGCAAGTTATGGTTTCTTTGTCATTCAAATATGACATCTCTTTTGCTGATTTGCATGAAACTAAATTTTTTAAATGCCCTTTGTATTTTGTAGCTCCTGCACAGCGAGCCCCAAGGAGACCTAGGCCACCCACCAAGGGAATACAGTTGGACAAGATGACAAAAGCTATGGGAGGGAGAATGCCCATCGATGTTGCTGCAGGCGAAAGAAGGCCTCATGATCCTGTTCAAGCAGCCAAGTTTGCATCTGAGTCTGGTGTCATCATTCGGGATAGGGTTCCTGTCCTACCTCATTGGAAATTATACAAGAAAGATGATCAGTACTACAAAAACTTTGTTGCAAAGCTCTCTGTAAGTGCATTGTTGTTTATATGGTTAACTTCTGTATCTAATGAACCTGAATTGACTAACTTAATATGGAATTGTCATATGACTAGGGGCGCTTGGCCATTAAAACTACTGAGAAGCCAACTGAGGAAGCTTGCACCGATGTGCTACGCAATGGGGTGCGACAAATTCGCTATCGGCTCAAGCGGAAATATTTCAATGGTGTACCTGCAAATGAGATTAGGACAACTTCTCCAGTCCCATCCATGACTGATGAACAGTGGAGGGCACTAGTTGCAAAGTGGTCTGATCCAAAGAACATGGTATGGGTAGCTACTCATATATTCTTTCACATTCAGTTTCCAAAGGATCTTCATATTTTAAACCTAACATGTTCATTCTCCTGTAGGAATCAAGTGAAAAGAACAAGCAGAATCGCCATAAAGTCAAGTATCATCAAGCTACGGGTTCTCGCAGCTATGTGGCACACTTACATGCATATGTAAGTAAAGAGTATCTTGTACATATTTACATTAATCAATTTATTTTTTTTCTCGAACACGTAGGTGTATCAATATATTAAGAAGAAAAGAGGGTGAAGCACCTAGAAACCAGTACACATGTTTTTTCATGGGAGGAAAAACAGGAAAACCCACCACAAACACACACTCTAGAATACCTTTTCTAAGAGCAAATCACAAGGCCCAGGAGACCAAACAACCTAACTAGCAGGCTGTAGGGTGAGCACAAACTGAACTAATACCTTTCTTCCTACCCTTGCAAGCAAATCAGCCTTCCATCCAGGTAGCTTATCTGCTACTTTGTCTATTATCGGTTGGATTTGTGCCTTGGTCAATTTATGCAGCGATAATGGCAATCCTAGATACTTGGAAGGGAACTCTAGGACCTGACAGGGGAGATGTGCATGTATTGTCTCTCTGTCCTCCTCTTGACATTGAATAGGCTGCACACTACTATTCCCAACTTTGGTTTTTAGCCCACTGGCCTTTCCAAATATCTGTAGCATGTCTAAAATGATGTTTTATTTTGCATTTGATCTAACAAAACTTTGCTGTAATTGATTACTTATGAAACAGAAGCAGAAGAGAAACAATGCAGAACCAAGCGTAGAACAAGGTGAAGAACTTGATGCGGTTGAGGCCTTCAAGACCTGCCATACTAGCTCCAAACATGGTCTGAATGAACCAGCAAGAGAAGCAGTTGTAAGTCCCCACATCTAATTCGTTGTGCCAACACTGTTCATTAATTGGATAATGAGTACTTGTTCCTCTGCACTTCTATATGCTTGTGCCACTACTACTTGTATTTTGCCTTTTGTGTGAACACTAGTATATTGCCCGTGCTAACGCTAAGGTAAAAAAACATAATATGTTTTTTAAAAAATGAAGTAAAGAGTGAGACCAGATTATAGCTCATCCCATATATACTGTCATGAGCATTCTGCTGTAGCAGTGGGGCTTGTCCAGCTCAAAATTATAAACCATATGCTGATGGCAGTTTTACATCAGCAAATCCTAGCGTGATCGCACGCCTCAGCGTCTGCTGCTGCTCCTTGTCGTGTTCTCTTGTTACAGTGATATCTCGCTCATCCTTTGAACCTCAGGTCACGCATAGTTCTTATTTTTCTTCAGCATTAACTGAAATGATAGATCTGTTAATTTGCATCCCATGCATGTATGCACTTTTACCCAACAAACAGGCTGATGCTGAAAAGGCATGGTTCTAGTTATAGATTATTTATAGATTATTTATTATGACTACCTGGTTGTATATTTGCATTGCTCTCAACCAAACCTGCAGCACCATACTCTGAATTAGACATGAGGAACTCAACACCATTTATTAAATTCAGTCATCATTCATAGTGCATTACATATTAATATAAAATCAGAATCTTGAATTTCTTAGTGCTATGTGACCATGACGATGAAATATGCACAATAAGAAAAAATATTGGAGCAAGTGTCAGCACAATCAAATGGTATTTTTTCCATATGTACCTTTCATTGCAGCCTTGCAGGATCCATGAAGGAACAAGAAATAGTGCCAAGTTTTATAAATAAAAATCAAATTCAAAATAATCTTATGCCTAAAATTATGTTGGTTTGAAAAATAAAAAAAAAAAGCTATGGTTTACCTCTCACGTGACACAAGAATCCTACCGATCAGGATGCTGACATCTTTCTGATTACTATTTCTTGCTTCATGCCATAGACAAGAAAATAGAAAAAATCATAACAGATGAGGATGATCTAGTACTCTTAACCATGGCAGTAACATAGATACAATTAAAAGATGGTGTATGTGCACTGACTTACATGTTCTTTCGCTCAAATGAGCAATTAGAGATATCTGTGTACTAAATCTGCATTTTACTCTTGGATAATATATATGTCCTGTTTGAAATAATGTGTATTCTATCTTTTGCTCAAAACTATTGTCCTAATCCACACATACTTGCTAAATAATAATCCTATGTTGTTGACTTCTATTTATATTCAGTTACCTAGCAACAAATATGCATCAGTATCTTTCAACGCAGCATATGTTTTTATATTTTAAAATACATCTTGTGTAATATTTCATCAAATAAATGCAATAAGATTATACTAATAACTTGTCATTGTTGTTTCAGTCAAATATGGAAGCTTTGAGGGCACAACCTGTGGCTGAAGGTGAGACAACGATTTCGATTAATGCGGGTTGTATCCCAGGTGCTCTCCCAGAATAGCTCAAACTTTTTCCTCAAGAGTGTTGGCATCAAACCAGTGGCATCCTCCAAATCATCATCATCGAATGAAACTGAGCTTCGGGAAGAACTAGCAGCTCAAGCAACGGCAGCTGTACAAGGTGAACTCGATCAGCTCAAGAAGAGAAGTGAAGAAGCTGAGGAAAAGCTGGCGAGGACACAAAAGGAGTTGGAGGAGTACAAGAAGATGACAGAGATAAACACCAAGGCAATGGAGGACAATAATGTGCTGCTTAGGCGTATCTTGGCCCTGAACAGTGGTTCTTCGACATGAGTGATGCTCGCAGCTGCTGGTTGATTTTGGCAAGGAGTCTGTGCTGCTGATTTTGTTAATGGAATAACTCAAGTTGCTGGTGGTTGGCATACTTTTTATTATTTCCTTGATGTTAATGTGAACTAAGATGAAACTAGTAGCTTTTAATGTGATATCGAGTTATATGTGAACAGAGTTTAGTAATGTTGCTTAAAATTTTGTATGGTCACTGGAATTATGGATCTGTTAAATTGTGGATGCTTTTGATCATTTCAATTTGCATTTTCTAATTAATTTGACATGTGCACCTGTGATGTATTTATTGACCTTTCAATGACAAAATTGTAATTTCCGTGACCAATTTGCAAATACTTCTGTGACGAATGAGAAGCAACCAGATCAAGACACGTGGACTAATCACTACATACCATGTGGCTCAATAAAAACTAGACACGTGGCCCCATAGGAAATCGACACGTGGACCATCCACATCACTAGACACGTCGGTTGCGACATGGTCGGACACGTCGGCAACCACGTGCCAAGCCATGTCAGCTGGCCACGTCACCTGCAAAGTGGACGTGCCACGTGGATGTGCCACGTGGACATGCCACGTCATTTGCCGGGCCATCAGCGAGACGCCCGTCTGGCGGCCTGGTAGACGGCAAGTAATGACAAAAAAGAAGCTATATCAATGACGGAAACCGATCGTCACAGAATGAAATCATTTCTATGACGGCACCCATTTCATCACAGAATGAAATAACTTCTATGACGAAAATAGTCGTTTCATCACGGTAGGCAAAATGTGACGCTCATTCCATGACGATGGCCGTTTCGTCACAAATTCGTCACAAAAGATTTTATGTGACGATTTTGTAGTCTTCAGTGACCAAATGAGAATGTCATTGGTGAACACATCCCTACTAGTGTGTGTGGATGTGGTGTTAAAACTTAAACTGTATATATACTTATATTATACATGACAGATTTTGCATAGGGAACCACAGCCAAATATAGGTCCTCTTGATATAACCTTATTGCATCCAGTTTCACAAAGCATAGCAAAACATAGGGTGGAAATGTGGCCGGTACATATCGTACTGATATTTTGGCACGCAGGTTCCGAGGAGGCTTACAACTCCGAAGGGTTCGATGGTTAGGGGTTTCGTCACTACGCTCAAGTCGTTGGATAGAAGTTGCTTCCGCATCCCCAAGCTGTTCAAGATGCTATCTACTCTGTGATTCACACCTGTCGGCGTTGTAATAAGTTTATATAAACCTTACTATTTGCACTCTTATTTACGTTGTATGGATTTGATATTCGACTGGAATCTGGGTAATGTGATTTGAATGGTCATATTACACGCCGATTGTGTGAATTTCGCTTCGTAGAAAATCAGGTCGTTTCATGGGACGTGCAACTGGTGGAAGAAATTTTCTGGGAAGAGGACTCAGAAGTGATTCTAGCTTTACCTGTACATGAAGGGCGGGAGAACTCCATAGCCTGGCACTTTGACAACCATGGACTTTTCAGTGTTCGGAGTGCTTACAAAGTGTGTCGGGATGATGTCCTTCGGGAGAGAGAACGAGCAGGAGCGCAGGGAAGCAGCCGGGGTGAACCTGATCCAATCTGGAAGATGATCTGGCAGGCAAAGATCCCAAGTAAAGTGAAACACTTTGTGTGGCGCATGGCTCATAATAGTCACCCTCTGAGGACTAATCTGAACCAACGAGGCATGAAGATCGTTGACTGCTGCCCAATATGCAGTGCCGTAGGGGAAGATGGGGGGCACTTGTTCTTCAAGTACGGCTTGGCAATGCAAGTGTGGCACTATCTGAACTTGGGTAGGGAACGCGAAATACTAGCTGGTATTGTCCTGGTACGAGATGTTGTTGAAGTAATCCTGAAAGCTAAAGAAGATCGGAAATTGCTCATGATCACTGCAATGTGGTTCGTCTGGCTTGAGCGCAACACAATAAGGGAGGAAGGGCGAAGGAAGGACGCTCAGGTCATAGCTAGATGCATCAGGACCTACGCAGAAGAGAACAGTCAGACCATACAGAATCCAAGCCGGTCAGTCAGAAGTATGAGGCAATCAGAAAAATGGAAGAAACCACCCCAAGAGTTCCTCAAGCTCAATTGTGATGCGTCCTTTAGGCCAGAATCATTGTCTGGCAGCTGGGGCGCCCTTATTCGAGATGCAGATGGTGATGTAGTGCTGGCAGGAAGGGGAAGGGTGGATCACCTGCTGAACGCCTTTCATGCTGAACTGGTGGCTTGCCTACAAGGTATTCAGATGGCCGTCGACCTGGGCATTGGAAAATTGATACTAGAGACTGACTCGAAAATGGTAGTCCAGGCGATCTCCTCTGAGATGTTTGATGAGTCGAGTGTGGGTGTGCTGGTAGCCGAAATCAAGAACATAGTTTCTATTTGTTTCACTAGTTTTCAGTGTGTGTTCAAAGTTCGTGAATGTAATAGAGCCGCTCACGAGCTGGCTGCACTGGGTCTTGTGTGTGTTCAGGGAAATGGACATGTGTCCGATACTGTCCCTGATTCCGTTCATGTAATCGTTGCTAACGATTTGTTAGCTGAGTAATGAATGGATACCCAGTCTCAAAAAAAAAATTCAACCCACCACTAACCCAACATCGTTGTGACGAAAGGAGATCGAACCCGATGTCGCGGTATACGTTCTGGAATCTTTGGAAAGGGCGAGAATTATTGGGCAGCGCCAAACACACAAAAACGCCGCGGGAATTATACCTTTTTGGCCGGGCACACACGGGCAGTACAGGGGCTCCGATCCCCACATTTTATGATTGTGGTGTTTTTTGTTATAGGAGTTTGCATTCCATTATTCAATCATGTTAGTTGAATCGCTTGGCACCAATGACAAAATACAATTTGGCACTTCGGCCATCACCGAGGGCGAGGTTAGCTCGTGGGCTACTCTGTTACAATCACATTTTATGATTGTAGTGTTGCATGCATGGACCGCCGCGCGCGGTGAGGGCCTATGCAAATCACCATGAATGATACGTGCACCAATCCATCAGGATCAGTGGCCTCCAAAAAGCCTCGGTGTCCATCATCGCGGTATCTCTCGCTATATATAGCTAATGATGGATCGGAGTTGATAGTTGACGAGTGCCAGCGAGTAAAGCATGGCTGAATTCAAGTTGAAGATACAATATTATCTGATGCTTTTGTTTGGCGTAGTACGCTAGCTTGTTGCGTTAGAGATGAATATGACCATTCCACTTCGGCTGAACATGCCACGCACGTGACTCTCTAAGCCACGTCTGAGCTCTCTAGCTACGCTCACTTGTTTATCTTCATATATATATTATCTCTCAGTCAGTGCGATGTAGTGTGGGGCAATTACAATGCTAGTACTTTTTTTATGTAATTTTAGTCAAACTTTAAATAGATTGACTTCTTGAATTGTCATTACTCCAGATGTTCACATCAATGGCGGTTCAAAACCCTCCCTTCAGTGGCGGATTTTGAATCGCCACAACCAAAGTGGCAGTGATGTAGGATAGTCATCAATAGCAGTTCTAGAACCGCTAATGATGTGGTTTTCAAAAATAACGAATTTAAATCCAAAACTAGCAAAAAAAATAGCAAAAAACTTTTTTCACTCAGGGAGGGCCCTTTGGCCGCAGGATTCGAACCTTCGTGCGTACCCTCCTCTACCACTGTACAACAACATCATTTATGACTATAATTTGTTTCGGGCCTCCTCATATTATACCAAACCGAGTAAAAATTAAGTGTTTGAGGCCCTAAATGAATTCAAATAAAAAATTATCAACTACAAAGTTTCATAACTTTTTTTGAGATCTACAACTTTCATGTTGGTCATTTCTCCATCCAAGGTCATTTGAAAAAAAGTCAAATTTCAAATTTGAGAAAGTCAAACATAATTTTCTTTGACATGATGATTTCAAATCAAAAACTTGTCAACTACAAATTTTCATAACTTTTTAAAATCTACAACTTTTGTTTTAACCATTTGTCCATCCGAGATCATTTAAAAAAGCTCATTTAAATTGCGGATCACATCGGTGGCGGTTCGTGGCTAAAACCATCACTGATGGCCCTATATCGGTGGCGGTTTGTGGCTCAAACAGCCACTGATATGAACCGGATCCGATTTTCACGTCTGTTGGTCCATCACTGGTGGTTTATGGCTCAAACCGCCAGTGATAGGCCCGAAACCACTATCACTAGCAGTTTTTAAGAAACCGCCGGTGATAGGACGGCAGTAAAAGTTAATTCTATAGTAGTGTGTGAGAATTATATTTTTTTTGAGACGGGGGAGTATATATGATTATTGTTTCAAAGTATATAGTACTACATACAAAACGTGCTCGAAGGTTCTAAAAAATATGAAGGATAAAAAAAATCGACATCGTCGTACCTTCTTCACATGGCATGGATCTTTTAGAAACATGTATAGCAGATACAAACATGCATATATATGTAGTGCCATAAAAACTGAAGCTTATACTACTATAGAGAGCTAGGCAGCTAGGGAGTCAGAGAATATAGAAGAAAACTTGCATATTAATATTAGAATCATGTGGGCCGGGGAACCCGTAATTTGTTCCTTTTTGGTCTGCCGATTCTAGCTATTCCAGCTGGCTATAAGTAAGTCATATATATATAAACTATAACTGGGGTCATTTCGTCCATGTGATGAACGAGAGGGAGTGCAAATTCAGTATTCCCAGGAGTTGTGATTATTTTTCCTTGATCATCATGAGTAAAAGAAGGGGTCAAGACGCCGGTGCTTTTATATATACATGTAGAGACAAGACTAGAGAAATGTGGCCAATAAAATTGGTCAGCGTCCCCGGTCGTTGGGTGATAATCTATGACTCGCCGGGCATTGCAATTGACTCGGTGCTACGTGTTGGGCACCTTCGGTCCGTCCCTTGGAGGCTTTGGATGGTTATCGATCCCTATCCGATACAATAACGACGCGGTACCGTCTCGATAAAGCGCGCGCTTGGCCATGCATCAGCACTGATCAGCGTTGTGACGAAAGCAATTAAAACTACTAAACACTCATCAACCCACTAACCGAGCATCGGTTGGGACGAAAGGAGATGATGAATCGCATGCATGTCGGTTGTCCGGCTGGGCGCGCGATGGAGCAGTCGTCGTCTGCTCTGCTGTGTACTCCGATCCTTGCATTTCCGTCTGGGCGAACCCGATCGATGTCGCGATATACGTTCTGGAATCTTCCGAAAGGCCTAGCGAGAATTATTGGTCAGCGCCAAACACATGAGACACCGCGGGAATATACCTTTTTGGCCACGCACACACACGGGCAGTGGCGCTCCCCAAATTTTCTGACTGGTTCGGGGGCTGCGTGCATATATAGCAGCGCAAATCGCCATTCATGATTCGTGCACCAATCCATCAGCATCAGTCACCTCAAAAAAGCCTCGGTGTCACTCGGTGTCATATAGACGACCACCACCGCGCGCGGTATCTCTCGTTATATAGCTAATGGAGTTGAGTTGACGAGTGACCGCGATCGAGGAAAACATGGCTGAATTCGAGCTCAAGATATATAATAGTGGTATTATCTGATGCTTGGCGTAGTACACGGTAGGTAGTCGCTAGAGATGACCATTCCACGTCGGCTAAACATGCCGCGCGCGAAGGAGTATACTACCTTCATTCCAAATTATAAGGCATTTCAAGAACTCTGGAGAGTTAAATTTTTTAAGTTTTGCCAAATTTATATAATAAAATAATAATATTTATGACACCAACTAATTATCATTAGATTCTTTATTAGTTATATTTTTCATCGTATATCTATTTGATGTCATAAATATTTGTTTTTTTTTCTATAATTTTAGTTAAACTTAAAAAAAATTGACTCTCCAAGATTCTTGAAATGACTTATAATTTGAGATGGAGGGAGTACAAGATATGTAAGATAGGAGCCACTTTGATCGAAGCTGATGGATAACATCGATTGTCGGTGCCACGCCTGCTCTCTCTGATCTGCGCTAGCTCACTTGTTTATCTTCACATATATCTAGTATCTCAGTCAGTGCGATGTATGTAGGAGTATATATGCTAGCTAATCCGGCCGTCGGTGGGCACACCTTCGAAGCTGCATGCATGGTGACACGCCAAACAGATCGAGAACGAAAAAAAAGGCACGGAAAGACGATAAGCCTTGTGGACGATGGCGCCGTGATGAGTGATGACTCATGGATGATACGCGCGCCCGCGATATCACGGATCTGTGGAGCACCGAGCAGCCGGCGGCTGGGCCACGCGCCCACGCCGACGCCCGGCCAGAGGTGACGGCTGGTGATCTGGTGCACCACGCTCCGCGCGCGCCCGGTGGTGTGGCCGTCGCGCGCTTAGGCACAAGTTGTTGTTGTTGTTGTTGTTGTCTGGACTGGACGGATTCGTTTCGGACACTTGCAGCACGGACAGTACACGATGGGTCCACGAGGCCACCACCGGCTTTCCTTCTGCGCTCTGAAGGCGACGCGCACCCGGCCGGCCGATCGCGCGCGCGCTACCTGCCGAGCTCATCCCTTCCGATTCCGAGGAGTGTCGTCACCGCGCGCGCGCGCACGCCTGTTCCAGACGAAATCCCCTACCTGTTCCTGCACCGCGCGCGTCAGGCGAATACGTGCGTCGGAACTCGGAAAAGGGATACCAAGCCCGGCGGGATTGGAACGCCACGACTGATCTTTTCCTTCTACAACTACTGGTACCCCTTTCTTGGGAGGCTGTTTCACGTGGGGCAACCTCCGGAACGTTCCTGGGGAGTAGTACTCGTAGTAGAGTGCGGATTTGAGTTCATCCTGACACGTACTTCCTGAAGATCGAAATCCGTCACCACCTCCGAACAAGTGTGCGGCTGGAAGTTGCGAAGTTGCCAAGGCTTGTTTCGTCCCCGTGCGTATATTCACCGATACACAATCAGATAGCTTATATATATTCACTTACCCCCCTATAAACACGTCCACATACTTTTTATACCTATGAGTATCTTATAAGAACTGAACTAGACTGGAAGTTCTGAAATTTACGAATCACTTTTGTTGTCGACAGGATCGTCAACTACAAGCGAAAGAATAGCGTCGTAAAATTATAAAATAAATCATAAAAATACGATCGAGAACTTAAATCAGATAAACAAGTTTTACTACAAAAAATCTGACCAACTAATAAGCTATACAGTACACTCTCTTTTTTAACCCACTTTATACAC
>JADLZL010001646.1:0-125578 GCA_015844335.1 Chrysopogon serrulatus | reverse complement strand
ATGCTTGTATTGATTTAGGGATCAGGAGGGTTACAATCTTCAGTCAGCAGACCAGCAATACAGGGTGGAATAGAATGCCACTCGGCCACCCGGTTGCTGTCTGAGACCTGCTTAGCGATTACATGAGCTACTCGATTACATTCACGCCCTGCATACACAATCTTAAAATCTAAGAAAGCCATACTAAGCTCTCTAACCTCCCTCAGAATTGGGCCAATGCTTGAACGCTGATCACTTCCCCTATCCCAGAGCCTCACTAGTTCCTGGCTATCAGTTTCAAAGAGGATTCGCTGGTGTTGCATCTCTGTAGACAGTAATACTCCATCTCTGAGAGCGTATGCTTCCAACATCAACGCATTCATGCCATGCTGGTACCACAGAGCTCGACCCCTGCTAAATGTTCCAGTCGAGTCTCGGATTGCCACTCCGGTTGCGCCCTGTCCAACATCAGCATAGAAAGCCCCATCAACATTGCATTTAAACCAGCCTTGCGGCGGCAACTTCCATCTAGCACTAGCCCGCTGTTGCCTTGGTGGAGGTCTTGACATCAGGTACAGATCATGGGCTGTGTCGACTGTCCACTGCACAACATGCTCCAGGGAGCTGCTTCCTTTACCATGTTTATTTTGATTTCTTTGCATCCAGAGAGCATACATACCAATGCAGAACACACTTCGATCATGCTCCGAACAGAAACCCGGCTGTAGCAGATCATACATCCATGAGTTTGGGTGCAGATTCCGTAGTTTGGTCCCTGAGAGAGCTCTCATTTGCTGCCAAAACATCCTGGCGATTGTACAGTCTGTGAATACATGTTTTATGGTTTCCTCCGGTGCTCCACATACTTCACAAAAACTCGTCGGCTCAATGTGCCGCCTGTGAAGAACGGCTTTGGTGGGGATGAATTCATGGAGCACTCTCCACCAAAAGACCCGGACCTTTGGCGGTACCTGTAGCTTCCATAGTCGCTTCCAAAATCATCAGAGGAAGTACTTGCATATTGGCCCTGGGCAATAGTCATCTTCCTATACCCAGATTTAACCGTGTACTCCCCCTGCTTCTCTGGTTCCCATGCCCACCAGTCATCCTCTGTTGAACGTACTGGGATCTTTAGGATTGCTCGAGCATCAATTGCCAGAAACGTATCTCTCACCACCTGCTCCTCCCACTGTCCATCGTCCGACAACAGCTCAGACACATGGTTTACTGCATGCCCCTCAGGCAGTGTGATAGGCCTTGCATCAAAATGTTCAGGAATCCATCTGTCTTCCCAAATGTTTGTCAGTTGTCCATTGCCTATTCTCCTGATCAGTCCAGTTCTCAGAACCTCACGGCCTGCAAGAATGGACCTCCATGTGTGGCTGGCATGCTTTTTCCGCGTAGCTGACATGAAATCTCTGTCATGAAAATACCGACCCTTTAAGACTCTAGCACAAAGACTATCTGGTCTGATTAGCAGTCTCCATCCCTGCTTCGCAAGCATAGCTTTATTAAAATTGTGCAGGTCCCAAAAGCCCATGCCACCTTCCGATTTCGGCTGTGTCATTCTGTCCCATCTTAGCCAGTGGATACGCCGGCTGTCACCCGACCCACCCCACCAGTAGTTGGCGATAGTAGACCTCATCTTCTTGCAGGTTGTCTTTGACAATAAGAAGCAACTAATGGAATACGTCGGTAGTGTCTGCGCAACTGATTTGAGCAGGACCTCCCTTCCAGCACTACTAGCTTCCCTTCCACTCCATGTACCAACCAGGCCCTTCACTCTTGTTGAGAGAAAATCAAAGGCCTCAGAGGTAGAACGCCCTAGGGCTGTGGGGAGCCCAAGGTATCGATCAGAGAGTGCCTCCATATCAATACTCAAGATATTCCGGACTGTTTCCTTTACCTCCTCATCACAGTTCTTACTGAAAAATACAGCCGACTTGTCTCTATTCACTTGCTGCCCTGATCCCCTACTGTAGATATCAAGGATCTCCTGAAGTCTTGCAGCCCCCCTTTGCGATGCTTCTGAGAAGACGATGCAGTCATCCGCAAAGAGAAGGTGTGAAATCCATGGAGCGTGGACACCCACGCGAACCCCTCTGGATAAGTACACTGGACCCAAAGACTTCAGTAACGAGGACAGACCTTCTGCACAGAGCAAAAATAGGTACGGGGAGATAGGGTCTCCCTTTCGGATTCCCCTTGTCGGGGTGAACACCTCAGAGAGAATCCCATTTACCCTTATGGAGAATGATACTGTTGTCACGCACCTCATTACAAGTGAGACAAAAACTTCAGCGAAACCCAATTTCAACATAACTCTTCGCAAGTACTCCCACTCAACTCTGTCATAAGCCTTGGCCATGTCAAGCTTAACTGCACAGGCTCCCATTTTCCCCTTTTTTCGTTTTAGATAGTGAGTACACTCGTAGGCTACCAGGACATTATCAGTAATTAACCTGCCCGGGACGTACGCACTCTGTTCTTCTGAAATCACATCATCGAGCACCCCTCTCAATCTATTGGCAATCACCTTTGAGCAGATCTTGTAAATCACATTGCACAGGGATATGGGTTTGAATTGCTTCATCTCCTGGGGATTTCTAACCTTTGGGATCAACACGAGCGTTGTCCTATTGGCTGATGCTGGGAGGACTCCACCATTCAGAAAGTTGAGGACAGCAGCTGTAACACCTTCCCCCACCGTCTCCCAATGGCACTGAAAGAAACCCGCCGTAAGTCCATCAGGGCCGGGGGCTTTATTTGCTCCCATTGAAAAGATCGCCTTCCTCACTTCATCTGCCGAGAACTCCTGTAGCAGTAAGTTATTCATTTTTGGTGTTACCTTTTCCTCCACATACTCAAGAACTAGGCTAGGGTCGAGCACCTCCTGCCTTGCAAATAGCATTGCATGGAAATCCATGGCTGTATCTTCCAACTCCTTTTGCGTGGACACAATGGAGCCATCCTCCCGTGTCAGAGCACAAATACGATTGATCCGAGCACGCTCTCTAGACTTGGCTTGAAAAAAGGCAGTATTACGGTCACCCTCTTTTAGCCATTCCGTTCGAGCTCGCTGTTTCTCCATTACCTCCTGCCTGGATAAGACTTCAGAAAGTTTGGCCATCAAGTGGCGCTCTCTTCTTGATGGGCCGGTTCGAAGAGAGGCGCCCCTCACCTCCTCCAATTCTTTCCTCAGCCGGTTCAGCTCCTGACGGACCGAACCAAAAGTTGAACGGTCCCATTGTTGCAGCGTCTCTGTCACTTTTCCCAGCCGGAGAGATAGTTCGCCCATGTCTGGCTGGGGTATCCCGGCCGCTCCACGCAGACTCAACAACATTTTTATAGGTGGAGTCCCTCCTCCACATGTTTTCATACCGAAAGGCTTTCTTCCTTCTTCTTCTTCCACCATGCTCCTGAAAACATTCCAACAGCAGGCAGCAGTGGTTCGACTCTGTGGTTTGCACATGCCAAACCTTACTGGATGAGAACAAGTTCAGGAAGGCAGAATTGGCAAGGCCTCGGTCTAGCCGGCACTTCACATTTGTTGCTACTGGTTGTCTGTTGTCCCACGTATATGGGAGGCCAAAGTAGCCGAGGTCAACGAATCCACAGGTCTCAACAGCTTCCCTGAAGCCCTCCATCTGCCTCTCTGACCGACCCTTGCCCCCAATCTATTCTTCTGCATGCAGTACCTCGTTGAAATCTCCCGCACATAGCCACGGGAGCGTATTCCTGTCATTGAGAAGGCGGAGTAGGTCCCAACTCCGATATCTCAATTCTCTTCTTGCTTCACCATAAAAGCCAGTGAAACGCCACACCACATGTCTTGCTGAGGTTAGTCTAGCAGTGACATTGATGTGAAGTTTATCATAGCTATCCAGCTTCACCTCCACCTCCCGGCTCCATAAGAGGGCTAGGCCACCCCCTCTTCCTAAGGTCCCAACTCCAAAACCACCCTCCATACGAAGGGTTCGTATTAGTCCATCCACGTTGTCACTGAAAAATCTGGTCTCAGAGAGAAAGACCAGCCAAGGGCGGTGTAGCTCAACAAGGCTACACAGTTCTCGAACTGCCTCGGGTTGCCCTAGACCCCGGCAGTTCAAACTGATGATTTTCATTGTGCCCGCGGGGGCTGTCCCTCGCAGCCGCCGCCGATCTTGCATTGTTTGTAAGACTACCTCTCCTTTGCTTCTTCAATGTTTCCAACATACTATCATTGGTATTCTCCTCTCCTGGGTCCAATTGATTCACTCTGGAGTTCACTAGACCAACAGGTACAATAGCATGTGAGCCCGCCGGTTCATTAAGGTCTGGAGTCTGCATGGCTGGGGCCTGCTGCTTGGATTTCCTCTTTCGTGGGCGCCCAGCTTCATCCACCTCCATATCAAGTTTTTTGCTTACCCCTTCTCTTTCCGTGCCTTTTCCTCGTCGGTCGAGAGTATTCTGGCTTTTGAGAGGAGACTCAACCTTTTGCTCATCGTTTTCCCCCACAAGCTCAGAGGAACGTCTTGAGGCTGCATCCCCCATCGAGGAAGCCGATCCACCAGATTTATTTGAGTGGGTTTTGGGGAGACGGGTAGCCGACGAAGAGCCACTGCCAAAAGAATCAGCGGCTGCCCCTGCAAACGACTGGATGCGCCGTCTCTTATCCTCTGGAGCACGGAGTTGCACATCATACGGGAGTTTTCCCATGTCATCACGAGATACAGGGTGCTGACACTCAATTTCTGAGTGACCAATGATGCCACAACCGAAACAATAATAAGGGAGTTTTTCATACTGTGCCTGAAACCATCTCGGTTCCTCTGATTTACTCATCCTGAGGAGGACACCCCGGCGGATTGGTTTGTCAATTTCGATAGCCACACGACCACGCAGGAATGCGCCGCTGGCTTTACCATCCGAGTCGACATCCATCTTTACCACTGTGCCAATCAGGTTCAGAGCTCTGGCTCCCCTTGATCGGTTCATCCATCCCAGCGGCAAATTCAGGATCTGAACCCAGATTTCCATCCTCTCAAAAACTATCTCTGACGCACTGAGCTTCTCGTCATAGTCTTGTACGAGAACCGCATACCTGCCCACCATCCATGGAGTACCGGCCAGGGCCCGATCCATGTCTCCGCGGCAACCAAACTCCGCAGTGAACAGATTGTCAGGCTTTTCTCCAATCGCCCTCAGTTTGAGGCCAGTCGGGTTGCCCCAAGCCGGTCTCATAGCAGACTTCACCGTATTCACATGGACTGGCACCGGAGAAAGCACCTTCCCCACGAGTATCCAGTCCGCCAACGGTGGTTTCTCAGCATCTTCATCATCACTGAACTCCGCGATCGCTTCTTCATCTTCCGTGAGGTTTAGCTTTCGCAGGAGGTCAGTCACATTAGGGTTTGGGTTATGATCCCCCCAGCCCTTACTCCCATCGCCTGCTGACGCCATTCGAGTACAGCAGGGAGGGAAAAACCGAGTGAACTGCCGAACACAGAGGAGCAGGCACAAACAAAACCGACGTAGGATCCTAAGCGGCGCTCAAACCCTAGCGGTAGCGATGTGGTCGACAGCCGGAACGCTTAATCTTGGCGATTTGCGGGTGTCCGCCGCCGGATGGACTCCGGTGGGCGGGGCGAGGACGACGATGACCGGGATGATCACCGTCATTAGCAGATCCAGATTGCCGGAGAGGCGATCCGCATCAAGGTCGGGTTCGTGATCGCCCGATTAGCTTGTTATAACCGTCCCCGTACATCCCATTTAAGCCCGGCTGCCCCGAGGGCATCTGGCCCGGTCGATCCAACCATTTCCATCCCGGCCTCCTCGCATCGGGGCTCTTTCTCCTCTATCAAGATTCCTCACTTCTCCACAACGAGATCCGAGCTTGCAGGCTCCTCCACAACAGATCCACCCAACAGCCAGTCACTGCCGAGATCT
Organism: Chrysopogon serrulatus; assembly: GCA_015844335.1. Classification (NCBI taxonomy): domain Eukaryota; kingdom Viridiplantae; phylum Streptophyta; class Magnoliopsida; order Poales; family Poaceae; genus Chrysopogon; species Chrysopogon serrulatus. The sequence continues at coordinate 119,668 of JADLZL010001646.1, read as the reverse complement.
CACCGGAGCCCATTGCCGCCGGTCATCTCCTGGCCGCGGGACATCTGGGCGATTGGTCAATTACTACTACCGGTAAGTACTACGGAAAGTTAGTATCAAAAAAAAGTACTACGGAAAGTTATATATGGCCGCCCAAGCGCAAGCTGCGGCTCCCCGCTCCTCCCGCTCGCTTGGCCCTTCTTCGTCGGCTCAGCGGGCGTGGTGGAGTTGCGAGCCTCCACCCCGTGGTCCCGCTGCCCGCATCTGGTATGCACCCAGCTCGGCCTTGGCTCACCCACGAGTTCGACCCCTCCACGGCGCCCGGGCTGCGGCGCACGCATGGTGAAGAAGAAGGGCTGGTTCCGGGCCGTGGGAGAACTACACGGCGCCGCAGCGGCCCACGCTGCCCCGGTGCCGTGCTACGCCGAGCTTCTTTAACGGCTCGTGTATGCGACCATGCCGCCGGCGACTACCGCAACGTGCCGGGCGTCGACACCCGCGTCGTGCCGTTCCGTGCCAAGCGGGGTTTCGGCTCCTATGATCCTGCCACCAAGTAAGATATATACATCAATTAATAAGTCAAAAGATTTCTCCTCAATTAATAAGTCAAAAGATTTCTCTTCAATTGTTGTGCTCCTGCACTCTCGTCGAGGAACATATGCATGGGAAAACTCATTCAGAACCTTTGAAAGCGTCGGATCTGGGAAGGCAAGAACCTGTTCGGCGCGCCGTCTGACTTTCCGATACGCTGTGGCGGCGCCGCCCCGCCGTCCCAGGGGTTCTCCCGCTTCCTCACGAACCTCGGGATGCTCGTGGAGCAGGCGAGCGCGAAAAACGGGGACATGCCGGTCATCCTCGTGGCCTTACGGCTTTGGCGGCCTCAACGCCAACGTCTTCCTCGGCCGGAGCCCCACGGCGTGGCGCCGAGAGGTACGTCAAGCACTTCATCATGGTCTCCACCGCTGGGGCGGCGTGTTCCCGCTGCCGGTTCGGGCGGTTGAATTCCCGCCGCGGACGGACTGCCGTTCGCCAACACGGGCCGAGCTTTGACCGCTCTCGGTCTGCCGTCCCCAAGGTGTTCGACCCGCTGGTGGCCCGGCTGGTCACGCGCGCCAAGAACTACTCCGCCTACGACATCTCGGAGTATCTCAAGGCCAATGGGTTCTCCGACGACGAGGTGGCGCGTTATGTGGCCGAGGGCTGCCGGTGACGCTGAGTTTGATGCGCCGGGCGTGCCGGTTACACATCAATGGTATCGGCGTGCCCGGCGGTGGAGAAAAAAGCTGGTGTACTTTGGGGCCGCGACTTTGATGCCAACCCTCGAGCGGGGGGTTTTGCTAACCGCCCGGGCTAACGAACCCGCCCGGCCACCGGTAGCGGTATACCGGTCGGTTACCGCCCGATAATCGCCAGATACCGGTCAAATTCAAATTCGAATTTGATTTTTCAAAACGCCGCAGTCGGTCGGTAAGGACCGGTAAACCGGTCGGTTTGAACCGTTACCGACCGGTTTGAATGGTAACCGGTTCAAACCGGCGAAGTGTCTTTTTTTTTTATTTGGGGTAGAAAAAATTAATTTTTTCGGCATGACCTTTGAGAAAATTCATGTCTAAGAGCACATAAAGCCATAATAAATATTGTCACACAAATACATAGTGCATAAATATTAGTCGGTACCCACCGGCGGCTAACAAAGTCACACCAACGAAAACAACAAATAGTCGATATAAATACATGGTCTCATGCACATATCAACGCTTGTGATAGGAATGGAAAGACCCCCATTTCGCACCCTTGCTCATACTCGGGCGGTGGACATAAGATTGATACCTCGCACTCGAAGGAGGTCGGCCTTGAATTCTTGCCAAGATTGGCCCGCCCATGCCGCCGTTGTCTTCCATTCTTGAACTAACAAAGTGTAAAAATGAGGGTCCTCCCATTCATAGACCCATCTAGTCGGAAGCCGCATGGTCATGTCGTGAACAGGGGTAGTTGTAAGGGGCCCGTGAGGTATCGGGCCAGGGAGGAAGAAGAGTACTTGTGGAGTATCGTAGTCCGTCGGTGCATAGGATCTCCTCTGTGAAGCCGGCTGTCCATGATCTTCATCCTGAGTAGCATGTGTGAAATATGACTCGCCTGCAATGAACCATAATTACAACTCACATAAAAGAAACAAATATACGTAAGTAGGTGCAATTGATACCTGTGAAGTGAAGACCACCACCACCACCAGCAGCACGACCACTACCACCTCCTCCACCACTACTATACCCACCACCATCACCACCACCACCGTCACCGCCACCGTCACCGTCACCATCACCGTCACCATCATCGTCAGCAGAGCTGCTATCTTGAGACTCCTGATACGGTGCACTACGCTCACCCTCATCGTCCGTCTCTGCGTCGCTGCTCACTACTTCTTGTACTTGTTTTCCTTTTTTTTCTTTTCTTGGGGTTAGTTTTCTTTGGTCCAGTCTGGAACTTCCTCTTTCCTAGGTGGGTGTCACCCACATGTCTACGGGCCCAATCACTGATGGAATCATCCCCCGTAGCCCTGCGTAGATCTTCAGGGTCTATTTGGTCTCTGCTAACATAAACAAAAAATACCATGAATAAATTGTGCTACATAAGTGGCTAAAACTACCTAAACCTATCTAAAACTACCTAAATCCTACCTAAATACAAAAAAAAACAAAAAAAAGCAACCGACCTCGGGCGGAAACCGACGGCGACCGCCGGTAAACCGCTCCCTACCGAAGCGGCTTACCGCTCCCCCGCCCGCGCCACCAGATCCGGGGCCCGGCCGGTAAACCACTCCTACCGAAGCGGCTAACCGAGCTCGGGGGCGGTTGGTCGCGCGTCCGGCGGTTCGGCGGGGCGGGCGGAAGGGAGAAAGGGAGGGGCGGATGCGGTTTTACGGGCGATGGGATACGACCCCCCCACCCCGCCCCGGAAGAAATATCCGGCCGTTGGGGCCGGTTGGGCCTCATGGGCCTAAATGTGCCGCTTTTTTTTTTTTTCAAACTTCCATACGTCGAAAAAAATACTAAACGAACTCAAATTTGAAAAAATTTGACACCATTCGATTCTATAAATCATGAACTATTTTTAGGAATTTTTCTAGAATTTTTTTTTCAAATTCAAATTTCAAATTTTAAATTACCCCCGGTTTGAACCGGCCCGAAACCGAACCGGGCCGCGCCGGTAAGGTCGGTAACCGGCCAAACCGGGCGGTTACCGAACGGTAGAAAAAACCGTGCCCTCGAGTGGTTTACGGCGATGGTGATGGGGCCATCAACATAGCGAGCATGTTGGCATTGGACATATTGATCGGGGCTCAACCGGAGCAGGATTACTTCAAGTCGATTCTGATTCATAACACGAGTCACGGTGGCATCATCTCGGATGATTTTGCCCTCAGGCGTGTGGTCAACGAGGTTCTTGATGCCAATGGCAATAGTTAATACAGCATCTCTAATAGTTTTCTAAATCATTCTTTTTAAATCGTCATTTGAAAAGTTATTTGCTTAACAATTGTTTTTATAACTTTCAGTCTCCAACAATTTTTTTTCTATATCTTATTTGTATTGCAGAGAGTCATTCTCGTTTTTATCTTTACTTAGCGAGAAATCCAAAATAAAATAACGATATTGCTGGTGTTCGGACGTCCACACCTACTACTTCCCCGGCCGTGCCGTTTCTCGTGTCCATGCTGTGCTCGCGTTGTCCTCTGCGTCACCAGCATTGAGAGGACGGGGAGGGGCGGCAGATGACCATCCAGCATGTGGAGAAGGAAGAGACACGATGCCAGGCTGCAAAAAAGAAAAGGAAGATACAACATCCGATATATTTTTGAAATGACAAGAAATAGCACTTACAACATTCGTCTGAAAGCAGATAAAACACTCAAAACATACATATGAAACACTAATAAAAATGTTTGAAAAAACACTTAAAACCCATTATACTTGTGCCATTTCACAGGAGGAGGGGACGACAGATCCCCATCCAACGCTTGGAGAAGGAGACACCGAAATAAGGAAATAAAATAACAAACAGAGACGCAATACTCGATCTATTTTGAAACTTCCAGATAAAACACTTGCAAAAAACAATTGCACTATATGCAATATCATGATCTACTTTTAGAATATCCATACAAAACACATGTAACATTACCTTAGAAACATGTAAAACACTTGAAACAGACTCTTGCAACATACGTTTTTAAAAGCAATATCTTTATGCTTGGATGAAATAGAGGCTCATCAACATGGAGCTTGATTTCGTGGAGTGTAACACGGACGAATAGGGTGGGCAGTGTAGTCTACCAAGGTGAGGTGCCCCTAAGGTGAGGTGCCCCTACCGTAGAACGCTTCCTGCGCGAGCAACCCCCGCTGCTGGAGAAGGTGAGTGGCGGTGAGGGATTGGAATTCATAGGATCAGCGCATGCCGACTGCTTCTATGGGTCCGAGACGACCCAAAGTTTACTGAAGAAAATCAAGACAAGATAACGGAAATCGCAAGGACTCAACATCAACCTAGCCGTATTAGATTAGAAAATGGATTCATGTAACAATCTAGAAATAAGTTTGTTTTGGACATGATTTAGAATACCAAGGAGTAATTAATTAAAGCATCTTCAAGAGTAACCTATAATCTTTCCCAATCCTTGATTTTTTGGAAGAATGACTAAAATCAATCTCCAATAACTTCCAAAATCACCTTCCAATCTTTTTGCTCAGAAAAAAACCCCTTTGCGTGTAAAGTTGAGCAACTCCTGTCACGTGAATCGGTCTTTCCGTGTGGTTGTTCTCCTTGACGTCTACAATTTGCCACAACCTGACCAGTTAGGCGATGCTCTCTCAGCCTACTATGGCCGGCCGAGAGAGGCTGTTGGCCGGTTACGGCTTCTTGATCAAGGCTGGTTGAGGTTGGGCGGCTTGCTGTGGGTGGCGGCCGGCTAGGAGGTGCTGCTGGCCAGCTGTGGCCAGCTAGGGCTGGCAGCGGTCTCTAGATCACGGCTGGGGGCGAGGATTGGGAAGAATTATAGGGTACTATTGCAGATAGTCTTATTTATTTTTTCTAATATTTTTTAGGAGTTGAAAGCATCATGTTTTAGAGAAAGAAAAAAATAAGGTACTCTTAGTTATTTTCCTAGTTTGTCTTTAAGCATCTCCAAAAGAGTACCAAAATTCACTTGGTAAATTTTATAATTTAGCAACTCTCTAAATTATATAGTAAGTGAAAAAAGAGTTCCTCTCCAATAGTTTGGCATAATTCACTTGCCAAACACATATCAAACTTACATCAGGAACCCCGAGACAGAAACAAAATTATGTTTATATCCTTCCACCTCTTGAAAACTTACATCAGGAACTCTGAAGCAGAAACAAAATTGTTTTTTCACCCTTTCACCTCTTCTAAAAGCTCGATGGCAAGTCGCGTCCCTCAACAAGGGGAATATCCGCGTCTTGGGAGAAAAAAGAATAGCAACTTGGGATAAATGAGGAGTTAATTTGAGGAGTTGTTGGAAAGAATTTTTTATGATTTTGTCAAGAAAATAAGGATAGTAAATTAAAATACCAAGTTGTTGGAGATGCTCTATAAAGTGCATTACCCATCCGTTGGAGGCGCGAGTTCGACCCCCTCGCAGCCCTCGCTGCTGCCGCACATGGCAAAATCGTCTAGTCTACCGGTGGTCCATATGCAATGCAACGAACTGTTCTGTGAAAACTGACCAGAGGCTAGAACGAACTGTTTTGAGGGAACTGTACTATTCAATTGCTAGATCTTTGATGGTCCTTTTTTTCCACGTGTCCACATGGAAGAATCAATAAAAGCTGGTGCTCGGAGTCGTCTGCGTCCACGGAAATGGCAGTGAGGTTCAGGGTACTCCTCCATCCAGAAAGAACGCAATTCTAAGACTTCTTCTAGAACAACGTTTGACCATTCATTTTATTTAAAAATTTACATATACTATAAGATAAATAAATTATTAGTAAAGTATCTTTAGTGATAAAATAAACCATAACAAGATATATGATATTTATGTAAAGATTTTGAATAAGACGAATGGTCAAACACTATTTTTAAAAGTTTTTACAATTGCGTTTTTTTATGGACGGGGAAGTAGGCATGGTTGGCGGTCAGAGCTCGGTTATTTCTTGTTCGACAGTGTCTGCACAGTGAGCTTGCACGTTGGAACGCTGACGCGGCGGCGAAGATCGGCACAACTGCGGATGTGAAGGCATAGGGCGAGGCAGCGTGATGGCGAGTTCGCGTCAGAGCTGAGCTCCTAGCTTCACGGTGTTGGCGCGATCCTTTACAGAGACCTAGCAGAGGAAGGAAGAGGGAAGAGGAAAGAGAGGCGGGGACGGCTAGAACTGCAGCAAAAGCTAGGTGCTACGGCTGGGCAGATCTAGATGTGGCGACTCGTATCGGCGCCGACATAGGAAGATGATGAGATGGAGACCGGACATGCGGATGGGAATTGCGAGGACGTGTCACGTCTAGATGTCAATCGGAAGATACTTCCTCCATCCCGTGGAGACCGCAATCCTCCAATTCAAAAAATTTCTCACAAAGAATGCACAAGTATGGGGGTCTCCATTTGAATTTTTAATGGTGTGGGTTCCACGCATGGAGTGTGGTCCTTGTTCTAAATATTGGTGAAAAAACAGCTCATGTGGGGTGGAGAATACGTGCAGGATCATCAAGGTATGTGTTTTTTTTTTCCATTTTCATGCACGCAAGGAAAAAAATAAAATCAAATACTTAAATGTACGAATTATAAGAGCAGGGTTACATAGTTAGAGCATGCATTGCTTAGTTAGTTTTTAAGAGCAACTACAAGAGACTTTTATTAACATATAAATAGAAATCATAATCAATATTCTATATTTATATGAATACCGTACCTCTGTACCTAATATTGAGATGAGTTATACAAATTTCACAAAGCATGTCATATCTAAAGCAAGAAAGTCATATAGTTGAATTTTTTTTTCTCTTATTGTCATGCACAGACATGTTTGCTCTACATATAATAAGAGAAAAAACAAAAAAAGAGGCCACCATTGTTTTAATGCTTGACTCCCTAAGGCCAGTCCCAATGGGGAATTAATTGTAGTTTCTATATGTATTAATTAGGCTCTCTCATTAATATTTTGCTGATGTGGCACTGCAATAAAAAGAAGAGAGAGAGGGAGAAAATAGAGAAACGGTTTCTTCATCTAGGAACGGAGTTGACGCTAGCAACGAGGAGGATAGAAACGACCAAAATCGCACTGGGGAGAAACCACCAGTTTCGAGCTTCATCAATGCCGGATCCATTGCTCCGCCCGCCGCCGCGCGAGAGATGGTGCGCGCTCGCCTGCTGTTCCCGCGCTCGCCTGTTGCTGCTCCCGCGCTCGCCTGCTGCTCTGCGCCCTTTCTCCCGCGCGACCCCCTTCTCTGGCGCCCGTTCTCCCGCGCTCGCTGGAGCCGCCGCCGCGCAAGGTCGCGGCAATCTCCCGCGCGCGCTCCCGCCTCCGGTTTCCCTCTCCCGCGCTCGCCCGCCTCCGGTCTTCATCCAGCGCCGCTGCCTCCAAATCCCCCCTTCTCCAAGCCCCCGAATCCAAACCTAGTCTTCTTCCCTCAACTCTTCCCCCAACTTATACCAAATCTCTGAGCATGAATCAACTTCGTCCGCCGTCAAGGCAAGGCAAGGTCGGGCGGGGCAGGGGTGCTCCGGCCACCCTCAATGGTCGATGTATTGATGCTGCTCCCGCTGCCCCTGTTGGATCAAGTCCGCCCAGTGAACCAAGCGCCGTACCAACAGCAACGACATCTCCGACACTTGCAAGTCTTCGAGCAGCTGGATTTCCTGAGTGGTGGACAAGTTCCTCTCCGTCGGGCTCAAATCAAGGGTAAGTATACATGCAGAGGCGGATCTAGTAATACTATCTCAGGGGGTGCTATTTAGTTGAACTATTCTTGAGTTAGGCTATTTTAGGCATAACATCAAGAATTTCATGGCTGAGAAGAACATGCATGTAGTGATTTTGAGGTTGCGCCCCGGGCTAGAAACATGTGGAGAATAGGGCGTGGATCCGCCCCTGTATACATGCTCTTGCCCCTGTTTTGGTTTTACTCCGCAGCCAGACGCATGAGCCTGGGCTTGAAGCCTGTGTTTTCAGCTTTATCTTTTCAGTTCAACCCAGCAGGTCATTCGGCTGTCAACAGAACCTCACAGTCATATTTTCAGTTTGAACTGCTATACAGCTTGCTCTATTTTCTTGTGTACACTTGAATGACTGCAACCAGAATTTATGTACTTGCTTCTCTGAGATGGTAATCTCATTGTCTTCTCTTATCATAGTCATAGTGTTCAAATCACACAAACTTAAAGGTATGTACTGCAGTATGCTAAGTAAAAAGTCATCTAACAAGCTTTGTCGACAAGTTATATGCTGCAAAAAAAGTACCTACCCGGAAGGAATAAAAAAAAAATGTGTTATCTACATGAGCTTTTGAAATATCATTTAAGCTGTTTTTTTTAGAAAAGGATCACTTAAGTTGTTACTGTTAGTGATTTAGCCAACAGAGTGCAACTTTGCACTCTTGTTCAGTCAGTTGTCTGAAAACTGTAACTGAGGACATGTTGTCCATGCTCCAGATGTCCATGCTGTTGCCATGTTCCAGATGCTCTTTTTTTTTTTAAAAAAATATACATGCTGTTACCAGACTAGGAGTACATGATTTACATGCTGTTGACATGTTCCAGATTCTATATGATATGATGTCCATGCTGTTGCCATGTTCCAAATGCTGTTTTTCTTTCAAAAAAAATATACATGCTATTGCCATGCTAATAATTATTCAAGGCAGTGAACATCTCTTTTTATTTTTTAGGATATACCCACAAGGAGGGTTTACCAATTTGCTGAACTTAAACGGTACTCCAGAGAATTTCCATTTAGTTGGCAATACAAGAGGCAGCACTACAATTTCGCCAACAAGTTTGAAAAGAACCAGACCAGTTGAGGGTAATGCACATGAGAGGGAAACAGTTGTTGTTGATGCTGATGAAAACAACGAAGATGAGAGGACTGAGAGGCGATTGAACTATACAAAACAAGAGGATGTTAGATTGGTAAGCAACGAAGATGTGGCTTCTGGACTATTGTTTATCAAATATATATGCTATCTGTTATCTTTATTCCTAGACTATTGTACTCTTGGGCGTTATGTTTGCTGGAACCATAGATGGTCATATGATGGCCATCAATTATATGTTTGCTGTTATCGTTATGAACAATGTGGAGTCCTGTTATCTTTATCTCTATATGGTTCTGGAAACGTATGGTTATGGAAAGTGTTTTTGTTGCCATTTCTTGAACGGCTTGTGTTCTTGTCTTCTGGAACATGTCGTGCTATTGTTAAGGAAGTATGGATCGGCTATATATATACAGTTCTGAAAATATATGTGATTCTGAAAATATATGTGGCAACATGTGCCGTACAGAGCTAGTGCCACAACTGATCCATCTCATTTTAATACATCATTTAATTTATCCCTTCAATGAATATGGTTATGGAAACTATGGATTGGAAACGATAGTTTCTATAGACATTAATTAGTCTTGGACTTTGCAACTAGAAATCATCCATTGGGACTGCCCTAAGAAACAAAGATTTGTACCACAAAGTTAGTTTAATCATATCACCTGCATGTGATTCGGATTCATCATCCATGCTACAACTCACTTACATGTCCGACGACAATAATATGCCAATATCTTATTTCAATATATATTACAACATACGGACACGTTTACAAGTAAAGAGTAAAAGTCGTCATCGAATCACAAATGAAGGGTTAAAAGGAAATCTAAATAGAGTTGATGCTATTGCCATTGGCATCAAGAACCTCGTTGACCACACGCCTGAGGGCAAAATCATCCGACAAGGTGCCAACGTGACTAGTGTTATGAATCAGAATCGACTTAAAGTAATCCTGCCCCGGTTGAGCGCCGATCAATGCGTCCAACGCCAACATGCTCGCTACGTTGATGGCCTCGTCACCATCGCCGTAAACCAGTCGAGGGTTGGCACCGAAGTCGCCGTCCCAGTACATCAGCTGCTCCACCGTCGGCATGCCGATACCATTGATGCAGGTCACCGGCACGCCCGGCGCACCGAAACTCAGCGTGACCGGCAGCACCCTCGTCATGTAACGCGCAACCTCGTCGTCGGAGAACCCATTGGCCTTGAGATACTCCGGGATGTCGTAGGCGGAGTAGTTCTTGGCACGCGTGACCACCAGCGGCGCGTGGCCGAACACCGTGGGGGACGGCAGGATCGAGAACGCGGTCGCGAAGCTCAGACGAGTGTTGGCGAACGACAGCAGGTCCGTCGGCGGCGGCGGCGGCGACGACGACGACGACTTCGAATCCCCGATCAGCTTTAGCTCGACCACGCAGCCGCCCGCGCCGGTGGAGACCATGACGAAGTGCTTGACGTACCTCCTGCGCCACGCCAGGGGGCTCCGGCTGAGGAAGACGTTGGCGTTGAGGCCGCCGAAGCTGTGCGTCACGAGGATGACCGGCATGTCGTTGTTCCTCTCGCTTGCATGCTCCACGAGCGCCCTCAGCTTGGAGAGGAAGCGAGAGAACTCCCTGGACGCCTGGCCGGGCGGCGCCGCCGCGTATCGGAAGTCGTACGGCGCGCCGAAGAGGTTCTCGCCTTCTCTGTATCCTACTCCTTCCAGTGCCGGGACGAGTTTTTTCATGCAGGTGTTGCTGTGACCAGCAAGTGTAGCACGCAGCAGTGTAGCACAACAAGATAAGGTGGAAAACTTTTTCATTTTCTTTCACTTGCTTAGCTAATAAAATATTATGTTTCACTGTACTACATCTTACTTGGTGGCTGGATCATCGGAGCCGAACCCAGTCGTGGTGCCGAAGGACACGACGCGGGTCTCGACGCCCGGCAAGTTGCGGTAGTCGCCGGCGACAGGGTCGTAGACCAGCCGCATCAGCTCGGCGTAGCACGGTACCAGCGCAGGGTCCTCCTGCATCGCCGTGTAGTTCTTCCAGAGCCGGAACCAGCCCTTCTTCCCCAAGATGCGTGCGCCGCAGCTCGGCGCCGTGGAGGGGTCGAACTCGTGGGTGAGCCGCGCGTCGAGCTGGCTGCAGCTGAAGCCGGGCAGCAGGACGACCGGGTGGAGGAGGTCGGCAGGTCCACGCGCCAGCGAGCCGGCGAAGGAGAAGCAGGGCCAGGCGAGCAGGAGGACGAGGAGCAGCGGTTGCGCTGCGGCGGCCATGGAGAAAGCTTTGCTCTGTTAGTCTGTCATTACAAGAGCACCCGATATACCATACCACTGAGGCAGGGCCACACCAGCATTTAAGGAACGCTCCAACTAGGAGTAGGTAGTTCCATTTCGTGGCTGCAATTGGTACATTGCTTTAAAGAATCCTTTGTCTGTTTAAATGATTTTGTGGTGGTGATATATTTCCTTTTAAATAAAGAAGGGCTCTTGAGATGTCTTGCAATCGTATATATCCCCCATCAAAATACATTTTTGTTTCCTCACTAAACTAAAACCTCTTTTGTAAAGCCATGACGGCCATGCTGATATGCTGATATTATATTATTATTATATTCAAAGCCAGTCTCGTTCCATGGTGAGCACTTGAAACTTTGTGATATTCTCTGCATCCTCCTTCGGCTCTGCCTCTCCCTACAGCTTTTTTTTTTTTTTTTTCCTGTAGGCTTCGTCTTGATATCAATACTACTAGAGTGCTTATAACAACATCAAGATGCTATTAGTTCCTTAAAAAATTAAAATACATTCATATTTTTTTTAAAAAAAAAACTGATACCAGAAATGTTAAAAACTAGTGAATTTTTCACATGTCGTTGAAAGCGCTTAACATCTCAATGGCTTAAATAACCATTTGCAAAAGACCAGTTGAACTTTTTGGTTCTCTTTCGCACCACTCCTTGACATCGTACCGGGTTGCATCTCGACTCTTTCTCCGTAACTTGGGCACGACATAACGTCTCCAGGAGCTCGAAGCGTTGCAGTTGGCTGCGCCACAATTTATAAGATCTCTTTCAATACAGTAATGCACTCTATTAATACTAGAATCTAATAATTCCCTTTATCTCAATGTATATACTTCAACGGCTGCCTCCTGCTGCACAGTGCATTCAGATTGGTTCGCTGGCGTGCTGTTACCCCTTTCAACACTTAAACTATGCAGGATTCTTAGAAAGTTGGTGATGCATATGCTCAACCGTCTACCTTGGGGGCTGATCATAGCAATTCATTCATTTGTTATGCATGCTATGAATGGATGAGAGATGATGCCTCTTAAGTTTTTAAACTTTGATGATTGCTGTCAAGGTTTATTGGGCTTGTATGTAAGTAGGTAGGACCTGTTCAACTCACAAAGTCACAATGGAAGTGAAGAATGGATTTGAATTTAGAATACTATCAATGGCTACATTATTTCTACCTAATTCTAGTTTGGTTCACCATCTTGGGGCTTGACGACTTTTTGCTGCATAAGTTAAAACGTGTTTACTTATGATGTCTCTTTCTACTGACAATCACAATAACATAAACATCTAAATAAAAACTATAGCTTGTACAGATTTGAGAACCTTTCATCAACAATGCATTGAAGAGAAGATCAGCAGCCTGAGGTATTTCTTATCCACAGGCAAACTACAAATCACTGACTGACGTCACCATCAAAGAATAGAGCAGTACTCCCTCCGTTCCAAAATGTCTGTCGCTTTTCCCGGAAAACAACTGCCGGCAATTTTTATAAATATTAAATATCATCAATTAGTATCATATTTAGTATCATTAGAAAGATCTTTGAATCTAGTTTTCTTAAAAAAAAATTATTTAGAGATACAAATATTGCACGTATTTTCTACAAATCGAGTCAAACTTGTGGCACGAAAACCAACTGCGACAGTCAATTTGGAAGAGGGAGTAGCTCATATGAGCACCTATTCATCCTGATTTTCAGCTATATATATAAATTAGTACTTAGTATGGTTTACTCTACTCGACATATACCGGGGCGACATAATGCAGTAAGCTGCTGAATCTTGTTCGTCAGTGTGGAAGGCCGGCGGCCTTCCCACAGAGCATAGCGTTGGTCGGGATGACGTACTCGTTGGAGAAGCTCTGCTCCAGCGTCCACTCCCTGAGGTAGAGCTGCTGGTCGAGGCACTGCCTGTCCCAGATCACTGACCTTAGGTTCCATATTCCCTGGTTGTCCAGCAACACCAGGATCGCCAACCACCCATTTGGGTACACCTGAACCACGCATCACAATTGCCATTGTTCAGTTTCAGTATTTCAGCAATGTTCATAGTAGTTCAGAGATTATTTATTCTTGATTGAGGAATGTACTTTGAAGTTAGCCTTACAATTACAGTTTAATGCATTTCTTGTTCCAGGCACAAACTACATGCCCACCGGCTTGCATCTGCGGTGAGCAACAAAGCTGGGAAACCAAGCAACGTGGTTGAATTGCCTCAAAGAAGTAGAAAGGTCACTAGGATGAGAGGATCTGAAATTTTAAGTTACTTTTGTGAAGCTGCTGCTCAATTGGGCGACATCCTTAGAGAAGGTAAGGGTATTTTTCGACGATTCAGTTAGCGTGGCCAAGGAGTTTGTCAGGATCCGGGTCAAGATCCTGACGGGAAATGGAAGTGGAATCAGATTTCAGAGAAGTTCAGATACAGAATACAAGACGCAGCGAGTTTCAGAATTCAGACTTATTCCATTCATCAATACCAATTCGGTCACACCCGTCGCCTTTTATACTCCACCAAGGCTATCGCCTTACAGCCGTTAATGGCAGGGCTTTTGCTGCGGTACTCCGAAATAACTGTGGACCGTCCATTTATTCCGATCCAACGGTCACGATCATCTGTTACCTCCTAGGAGGTAATAGTATTTATTGAATTTTTATTTTATAAAAATAAAGTAAATAAGGAAGGTTAGAAATATTAAAAATCTTTTTAAGATTTGGCTGTTAAGATTTGGATGATGCATGCGAAAATCTTGTTGATTTAGGTTGTTAAAAATCTTTTTAAACATGGTCCAATGGCGGCAGAGCGTCCTGTTGCGGTGGAGCCTCCAACGGTGGCGCGCGCGCCCAACAAATCCGCCACGCGTCCGACGTCGCCATGGTCCGGCGGTGCCGCGTCCCAGCGGGCGCCTCGCCTTGGTCGGGCGTCTTGTACGGTACCCAAGGGACAAAGCGGTTTGTCCCGTGAACGCGCCCATCTTCCCCGATTTGAAGGAGATTTGGTTTCGAGGTTTCAGGGAGAAATCATATTGACATGGGGAAGAAGAGGTGCGGGCGCACTGCCGGGCGGCCGTCTTCTTGCGAGAAGGGTCGGGCGCAAGATTGGGGAAGTTGTATGTGAGATTTCACCTCCCGGCCGCGGCGTCGAGGAGTTCGATCTCTCGCGCGAGAATTTCCTCTCCCGGCGGCTGCGGGCGTGCGAGGAGTTCGGGAACCGGCATGCGGGATTTTCCCTCCTTTGATTAGGGGGATGCAAGTGTTTTATTTTTTGTTTTTCTTAAATTTATTAATTTATTTAGTATTTAATTAAATTATAAAAAAAATCAACGATCCGGATTATGAGATATTACCTCCTTATAGGTAAACAGAGTACCTGAGCATAGCCCTAATGGCAGACATAGCAGCCCGCTAACAACCCACACACTAGTACCAGCTAAGTGCCGTTACAGAGGCAAACGGATTCACCTACAGCCTGACGACTGTAGACCCACCCGACAATAGGCAGAAGCACACACGCTTTGAATCTTCAGACTTCACCCCATCTCCAGCGCTTTCTTCCTGTGCCTTTTCTTTTGTGCGTGACAGAGTTGTCCCTGGTGCTGCTAAGCATTCCCAGGCCACAAAGAAGATGATGTATGTACGTGACAACTAAGGCACCAGGGTTCTCTTTGTTATGCACATTTGCAATATTTTTTATGGACAATGGCCAGGATGAAGTTTCTTCTTTCACGATAAAGCGCCTATTGGACTGTTGCAGTTGCAGTAGCAAATTTTCCCGACAGTAAAGTTTTACTGTTCCGATTAACCTAATTGTAGTTTTCTTTTTTTTTAATTCTTGTGGCAACAAATAAATTAGTACAGTGTTTTATAAGAATTATTACTAATGTGGAGACTCCTTTTAAATCTTCTTGTCATAGCACACGCCATATTCTCTACTCCCCCTATTCTTATTTATACTAGTTGAGTGCTTAAGCAAGGTTGCTACGGGTAGCAACAGGTTTAATTTTTCCTTAATTTGTGCTTAGGAGCAGTCAAAATATAATATATTATAGAAATACCAGAAGACAAGCTTGTTTGGCTAATCTATGAGCATCTTGTTTAAATATTCATCAATAAATCATGGAAACACAAGACCAATTAATCAAAAATGTACAATTCAGTTGCAACTAATGATCAGTATTCTCCCACCTCTTGCTTACTTTACACTCATCAATCATCACTACATTTTTCACTTACTCTTATCCTACCCAGGCTAAGCTTGAGCGCTTCACTTTGCTAGTCATTAGTGATGTCATATTTCTTCTAAAAAAATGCATGAATGCCTCATCATTTACACATTTTTGAGTTTTACAACCTTGGCACATGGCAACTCAGTGCCACAGTCCACAGCTTCCCTCGTACCATGTGACCTGTGAGGACGGAAAGCTGCAAGCACGTCCAGGACATGCGCTTATGACCTGGGAAGCTGTTTGAGATTGTCAGTGGCACATACACAAAGGGATCCTGATATATGCGATGAACAAAAAGGTGTAAAAAAAAGATCAGCACCTTCTAGATAACTCGGCAACCATAGTCCAATTACCTTAGATGACAATTCCATACATACAAATTAATAATAACTTGTATATAAGGAACAGAATGGGAAACACAAATATTAAATTGGTACAAGTAGGCACGAGGAAATAAAGAATAATGTTTTTTATTTTTTATCCAGAAAAGAATAATACATTGGAGGTGCTACACCACAAGCTGGTTGTGTAGGAAATGCCATGCCTAGCGAATTAGGCATAATAACAGGCCTTACATGCAGCAAACTTTGGCTAACTTTGCTGAAAGATCTTCCTATGCACCTGGTAAAAGGGAAAAGTTATAACGCTCTTTCTAAAATGATACAAAATAGCAAGTTCAGCTCTTAAATTTAATTCATTTCCCATGCATGCATAATTGTATTATTTTTTCTGTATATGAGCGTTACATGCATGCAGCTACAGTAGTCTAGAAACCTACAATGTGCACTGCTTATGTAGTGATAAGCGAACAAAATATAACTGCTAGTATGAAAAAAGAAATTACAGAAACAGAGGAGCCTTGTGAATTCATTGCAGTTTGCAGCCCTCTCCGGTCATCCAAAAAACACAGCAGAAAAATCACCATACCTTCTACATAGTGAGTAGCCAATACATGTGCACGGATTCCCTATATTCCGAATATCTCTCCGTTGACTCCCTATCAGGCTTTGCCACTGTTTTACAGCAACGACAAGGACATATCATTTCGTCTATTGCAACAAGGTTGATTGAAAGATAGATCATAGATACAGCCCAACTTTCATGCACCACAAATAACTTCCCTTGATGAACCATCACAAAACCTAATGTAGCCTAGACACTGGTACTAATCCAAGAAACCTATCACCCACAAAATGCAGATGCAAGGAAGAGAGGGCACAATAATTAACATATCTGAAGTTTGGCATTCTCAGTATCTCAATATCTGAAACTTGGGTCAGTATATCAACTACTAATCACACCATTTCATCAATATCAGAAAATTATGCTGAAATACTTTGCTCAAGTGTAACTCTGCAAGTTGGCTTATCAAAGTATATCTGTTATTGTTTTGATCAACCATTTCCACGAAATAGACAATGCATAAACTATGCCAATGATGTGCTCATACCAGAAACGATGCTGATGCTAACTCAAATAGTACTTGTGCTTGCTCTAACTACTTGCCTGAATATTTTGGACAATCAAAGTAGAATTCGAAATTCCATGCTTGCTTCCCGATTCAGTGATATTGACATTGACCCCGTCAGAGCTGATTCAGCCTTGCACTGCACATAAGGAATCAGAAAACATGGTTACTAATCCAATATTGTATCTTCATGTAGATTCTTTAATTTTTTTCAGCACATCAATCTCAGCAATTATATAAACTTGTAAAGGACTCAACATTTAATCATGTTTTAGTTTCATGTGGATGGTGCTAGCACGAAACTAAAACCTTTCAGACTACCAACAAAATATTCAAATCACTATGGCAATGTTGACTCCTAATCATGCAGCTATACAGTTCCAAATTCAATTGCCCTTATCAATTGAGCCGTTGCCTTCTTGGCAATCAAATCAAGGTAGTTGTCCTGGAGCAGCTATCCTCACAGTTCTCCACCTTGAATGGTTCCCCAGGTACATTCCTCAGTAGGTACTGCACAGACCACACCTAGGCCTACCTGAAACACGGAATGAGACACACAATAACTTTCAAGAGCTTTGTCAAAAATTAACATTTTTAGATGAAAACTTTTCTAATTTCTATCAAAAGCTTTGTCAAAAGCTTCTCTGTTGTACCAAGGGCAAAATCTTCTCTATCAATCTTTTAGACAAACAAATGGCAAAAGCATATCTGGTACTGGTCCCTGTCATCTCAAGTTTCTCAAATTACTTAGAAATCACGTACCCATGTTATTTGCTGTCATGTATATATATATGATGAAAGGCAAGAGCTTTATATATCTAATCACTGGTTGTTCATACTATATATTATAGTGCAGTTGCATCTGCTACAATATATTATAAAGATCTGAGCATTAAAGTGTAGCTGCATCTGTTGCAAAACAGCAAAAGTAGAGCAGCCAAAGAAGAGAAAGGAAGAAACAAGGGGTACCTTCTCGAGTTCTCGTTGGGCAGGAGGTTGAGCGCACGGATGAGCCACACCGCCAAGAAGACTGCCTGCGTCGCCCCAGGAGGTGGACGACGAAGAGGCAGAGAGGCAATAGCTCTGGGGAGCGCTGGTTTGGCACCCGTCCAGAAATTGCAGCTCGCCCTATGGGCCTAATAGGCTTGGCCGACAACATAGAAGCCCAGGCACGAGGCGCCCAGCGTACCGCTCCTCAAGCTGTCGCCGTCTTCAACCTCGCTTCGACGCTCATCGGACGGTCGGCGGTGTCAGACACTCAGACTCCAGGGAGGCAGGATCAGGAGTAGGGGGTTCTCGCCGGAGTGGAGGTTGGGCGGCCGCCCTACCTAGGGATGCGTCCTCGAGGGATCCGTTGAGGGCGAGCAGATGCTAGGCTAGGAATCAGGAGCAGATGGGGGAGGTGGAGGTCGAGTAGACTTGAGAGAAGGGAGGTGGGCGGATGGCATCCGCTGGGATGCAGGCTGGGCGTGTGGAAGAGATGGGGAGGTGCAGGCGGCGGCGTGGCCGCGTGGGGATGGGGAGGAGGTGGAGAGGCATTATGCAATGCAACTGCTCCCGCCGCGGGAAGGAAGGAAGCGGAAGGCGAAGTCCACGGACGGGGTGATTAGGAGCGGGGCGGGGCGATTGATCAGTGAGACTAAGACGATATCATTTGGGTCTTTTTAGTTGTAAGATAAGAAGTCGTTTTAACGAATCTAAATATATAACTTGAGACAGAGTGTGGTAATAAATTTCATTTAAAATAAATATTAGAACTGCACCATATAAATATTCGAACAGATAATTTATGTTGAAACTAAGCTTTTGTTGTGACAGTGTCCTCACAGTGACGTCACGGAGTTGGGACGTTGACGTGTCGGCGAAGATCGGCACGATTGCGGATCAAAGGTAGGGCGAGGCAGCTGGGTGGCGAGCTCGTGTTAGAGAGCTGAGCTCCCAGCTTCACGGTGTCGGCGCTGTCCTCTTATGACATGTTTGGTTTGGAGAGCCATTCCGTCTGGAATCGATTGATGCAGCACTGAGGTGTGGTCCGACGGCTTCATGTGGAATGACTCCGTCTGCCATTTTTGCTCTTCCGTGGGATTGGCCGGTGACAGACAAGTCCGTTTCATAACGTGAACCAAACGACGTAGAGAGGCCACGTCCATTCGCTCTTCCATGGGATTGGCTCAAACAGAGGATCGGATAATTCCAAACGGTGTCACGATGCAAAAGGACACGCTGTTGATTCGGCGCCGACATCAGAAGGCAACGCCGCACGCACACACGGAAGACGATGAGATGGGGACCGGGCGTGCGGACGGGAATTGCGCGATGACGTGCGGATGGGAATCGGAACAGAGGCACGTCTATTTGATTTTTAATGGTGCGGGTCCCACGCATTGATTGTGGTCCTAGCTCCAAGTATTGCTGACAAAAAACACTAACCTTTTCTTTTCTTTGCAACTGAACAAAGCATATGCCTCTCTAACTTTTGTTTTGGCTACTTCATCCGTTCCAAATTATAAATTGTTTTGACTTTTTAATACATTCATTTTACTATGTATCTAGACATACGTTGTCTCTAGATTAATAGTAAAATAAATAAACCAAAAAAATCAAAGTGACTTATAATTTGGAGCGGAATAAGTATGTGCTTTTATTCCATTTTCATGCACGCAAGAAAAAATAAAAGCAAATACTTAAATTTTTCACAAAGCACGCCATATCTAAAGCAAGCAAATCAAATATTTGAATCTTTTCTCCTATCGCCACATAAGGGACATGTTTGCTATAAATATAATAAGAGAAAAAAAAAATGAGAGGCCACAATCGTTTTAATCTTTGACTCGGTAAGAAACAAAGATTTCTACTACTAAGTTTAATCACACATTCTATATATATATGACTCGAATTCATAATCCATTGCGACAACTCACTCCAGTCCAACAATGATAATAAAGTTCTTGATTTGATCTTCAACTAAACCACCCTTTTTATGAAAATGAAGAGTGGTCTTATTCAAATCCAAAGCGCTTCGTAATCTTTAACCAGTTCCGTGCTTTAATATAATTTCCTAGAGTAAGCGCTATAGCTTGTTTTCAATACTCAACAGTTTGATCAAACCAAGCTTCCGCAATTTCCGAATCGGATATGATATCTTATTCCAATAGTATTGGATGCCGCTGTGAATCACAGACGAAGGGTTAAAAGGGAATAAATATCAAATCTAAATAGCGTTGATGCTATTGCCATTGGCATCAAGAACCTCGTTGACCACACGCCTGAGGGCAAAATCATCCGAGATGGTGCCACGGTGACTAGTGTTATGAATCAGAATCGACTTAAAGTAATCCTGCTCCGGTTGAGCTCCGATCAATGCATCCAATGCCAACATGCTCGCTATGTTGAAGGCCCCGTCACCATCGCCATAAACCACTTGAGGATTGGCACTGAAGTCGCCGTCCCGGTACACCAGCTTCTCCGCCGTCGGCACGCCGACACCGTTGATGCAGGTCACCGGCACGCCCGGCGCACCGAAACTCAGTGTGACCGGCAGCACCCTCGTCACGTAGCGCGCCACCTCGTCGTCGGAGAACCCATTGTCCTTGAGATACTCCGGGATGTCGTAGGCGGAGTAGTTCTTGGCACGCGTGACCACCAGCGGCGCGTGGCCAAACACCCTAGGGGACGGCAGGATCGAGAACGCGGTTGCGAAGCTCAGCCTTGTCTTGGGGAACGACAGCGGATTCGTCGGCGGCGGCGGCTTCGAACTGCCGAACTGCAGCGTGAACACGCCGCCGCCAGCGCCGGTGGAGACCATGACGAAGTGCTTGACGTACCTCCTGCGCCACGCCAGGGGGCTCCGGCCCAGGAAGACGTTGGTGTGGAGGCCACCGAGGCTGTGCGTGACGAGGATGACCGGCATGTTCCGGTTTTTCTCGCTTGCCTGCTCCACGAGCGTCCTGAGCTTTGAGACGAAGCGGGAGAACCCCCTGGACGCCTTGCCGGGCGGCGCCGGCGCGTATCGGAAGTCGTACGGCGCGCCGAAGAGGTTCTCGCCTTCTCTGTATCCGACTGCTTCCAGTGCCTGGGCGAGTTTTTTCATGCAGGTGTTGCTGACCAGCAAGTGTAGTAGCAGCGCAACAAGACAAGGTTCGAAATTTTTTTCACTTGCTTGATGACTGATAAAATAAAATGTTTCACTGTATATCTTACTTGTTGGCTGGATCATCGGAGCCGAACCCCCTCGTGGTGCCGAAGGACACGACGCGGGTGTCGACGCCCGGCACGTTGCGGTAATCGCCGGCGACGGGGTCGTACACGAGCCGCAGCAGCTCGGCGTAGCACGGCAGCAGCGCAGGTTCCTCCTGCATCGCCGTGTGGTTGTTCCACAGCCGGAACCAGCCCTTGTTGTTCTTCTTCTTCTGCTTCCCCATGCGTGCGCCGCAGCTCGGCGCCATGGAGGGGTCGAACTCGTCGGTGAGCCGCGCGTCGAGCTGGCTGCATTCGTACCCGGGCAGCAGGACGACCGGGTGGAGGAGGTCGGCAGGGCCAGACGCCAGCGAGCCGGCGAAGGAGAGGCAGGGCCCGGCGAGCAGGAGGACGAGGAGCAGCGGTTGCGCTGCGGCGGCCATGGAGAAAGCTTTGCTCGGTTACAATAACACGGTATACCATTGAGGCGGCGCGCTCCAACTATAGGTGGTTCCGTGGTCGCAATTGGTACATTGCTTTCAGTAATGATGATGATTGAAACTCGAAATAACAATCGGAGCTTTGAAACACGACTAATTTCCTTGAAAAAATTCCTCCTGGCCGATGCGCTAGTTAAAATGTCGAAACTATCAATTTATCACTAGAAAACTTGTAGCCCTCTTTGTGGCGGCGGCCTGGCAGTTAGAAGAAGAGAAACAGAAGGAGAACCGGGGCAAAGGGGAGGG
Organism: Chrysopogon serrulatus; assembly: GCA_015844335.1. Classification (NCBI taxonomy): domain Eukaryota; kingdom Viridiplantae; phylum Streptophyta; class Magnoliopsida; order Poales; family Poaceae; genus Chrysopogon; species Chrysopogon serrulatus. The sequence goes on along the minus strand of JADLZL010001646.1, from coordinate 97,743 downwards.
TTTGTAATTATAACAAGTGCTCTTTTGGTCCCAAAATAAGTTGATTTTAGAATGTTGTATGATAACCAATGTGAAGGATAAATGACGATCCCGGTGACATGCATGCTGCACGTATCCATCAGTTTACTTTGTTCAGTATTTCTTTGGTTTTTTTCCATTTCTAATTCAGAAAAATAAGGCTAATATATGGCTCCGTTCGGCTGGCTGGTATGAGCTAGAAAAATACTGTAGCGACGAGACAAAACACTGTAACGGCTGGAAAACTACACGCGCCGACCAGCTGAGAACAGCCAGCCGAACGGGCTCAATAGCCTTCACCTCACTGTATAAACACTTGCAGCTCACTTTTTTTTTTTTTTACACTGCAGCTCACTTCTTAACCAACTCATATATCTTGCTGCCGCTCGCATGCCATCGACCGGGAGACGGGAGTCCGTCATGGCCTGGTGGACCTAGGAGTCCGCCGCAGCCGACGAAGATGGCCGCTGTCACTCGCTCGGCGGCAGCTACCGTTCGACCGCCCCTGCCCGGGAGTCCAACGGTGCTCATGGCCAAGAAGCTCAGCTTCGTTGTAAAGGAAGATGACGTGCGGAAGAGGCCGCCGCGCAATTCACAGGGTACATACCTGCATGTATCCATCGTCAGGCTATCGGACGGCACAGAGCATCTAGCTGAGATTTCCATGGACATAGGGGACCGCGGGTTGTGCTGCGGCCGTCACCCACCGCCCGCCGCGCGCAGATATTTTCGATCCGGTCCTCGCTGTCTCGAATCAGGTACAGAACAGAATCCCTCCCTCCCCATTCAAAGTTTGCTTCTCAATTGTTTACTGTTTAGAGTAACTGTTTTGCTTGCACTGAAATGCAAATTTGCAATCATGTGTTGTAGAATTTGACAAGAAAATGGCAGGGACATAACTTCAGTCTGAAAATGGAAATCTTGTGTTGTTATAATTACTTGTAGTAAATTTTATTCTTTCGGATAGAATTTGACAAGAAAATGGCAGGGGCAAAACTTTGCTTTATCTGAAATGCAGATATGCAGTCATGTGTTGTTAATTACTTGAACAGAAAAAATTATTACTAGATCTGAAAATGGTGGAAAGGCAATGGCAGAACTTGACAAACGAACACCCCAAGTTGGTTTGAGGTTTAGATAGAAATTCAGAGGAGGCTTGGCGGTTTTGGGTGGCATATGGTGGTCAACTGGTGATGCAGACTCATGCAAATTTAATTATTCATTTGTTTGTGCCAATGAGGGTCATCGAAGAAAAGTGGAAAGAGATTGTGTGACAATGTTTTAGAGTTGTAACAAGAACTGATTGCAAAGCTCGGATATTGGATCGAGGGGAAGGAAATTATGAGGTCACTAATGTTGTGCTTGAACACAATCACTTCCTTCACTTGCTCCGATGACTTACCTCAGCCAAGTCACAGTGTAACTAAAACATTGCACTATCCTAGTCATCAATTGTTGCTAATAGGCAAACTCTGAAGTCGTCGTAAAAAAGATTATGTCATTGGTTCTTTATGATTCAAGTCAAACAAGGGTAAAAATACAAATATCTTTAAAATGCAAAGGAAAATCCGCATTTGTAAATTTGTCCTTTTTTTACCATTGAATTGACACTGTTAGGTCCTTCTAACAGAATAAGGGCAAACTCAATCTTCAATTTGACAAGGTTGGGTAAGATCACTAATTTGAAAAATAGGGGCAAAATCACCATTGATCCTTAGAGGAGGGGCATGAACACAAAAGGCCCTACTTCATATCATATTTTTATAGCAGTGGATTGAGTAATATAAAAAAGAAAATTTAGGATTACTTTGTGTTATCTTTTGATAATGGTGGATGTGGTCCATGTGGATAAACTAAATACAAATTAGGGGTTATTTTAAATTATCTTTTGAAATTGTGGAGGTGCGAAAGGGGCTCTAGCCTAGTAGTTAGAACACCTGAGTAGCATCCAGCAGACCTGGATTTGACTCCCTGTGGGATCGAATTTAAACAGGTCTGTATTAATCAAAAATTTAAAAAATAGGCTGGAGTTTCCCTTGCTGACTTCGGTCAAAAAAAATTGCGAAGGTGAGTAATTTAGATATAAAAAAATTATGTTGTAGTATTTTTGAACTATCTTTCATAGTCACAATATGGAAATTTTAGATGCAAATTAAGAGTTGCTTTTTGTAATTTTTGATAATAATATATGTGACAAATTTTTAGAAATTAAAATGCTTTTGTTGGTTATTATTATTGGAGATGATGATTAGAGTCTACCAAAAGAAAGATAAAATATATCTGTTTATTACGTAATTTTCTATCATTTATAGTTTTATTAGTATGACGTTTTATAAGAATTAATATGGAGACTCCTTTCAAGTCTTGTTGTCATAGCAAGCCATATCTTATACTCCCTCTCCATTCTAATTTATAATTCGTTTTAGCACATCTAAATACATAACTGTTGAGACAGAGTGTGGTAATAAATTTCATTTAAAATATCAAGAGCCGTTGGAATAGATATTAGAACTGCACTGCATAATAAATATTCTGACAGATAATTTATGACGAAAACTAAAGCTTGCCCACTAACATTTTTAATATAGTTTCTATATAGCCTACCAATTGGCTGGATATGCGACGGTCGATTTTAGCACGTGTTGCACGCGTGTCCATATGGAAGAATCGAGAAAATAAGCCGACATTGACAGCGCTCTTATATATGTGTTGACACTTAAAAATGTCCCGATCTTGTAAAATTGTCAAAAGTGAAAACGGACTTCACCATCGCGTTCCTCTCGTCGAGATGGTCAAAAAAATATATAAAACGTTCAATTTGGAGTCCGGATGCAAGAGTTATGATCTCGAAAAGATTGAGCGAGTACCATCGGTACTACCGGTCCGTGGAGATCGGTACTACTGGTGGGCGTCTTTGTTGCGCAAAAATGAACTACCGGTACTACGGTCCTAGACCGGTACTACCGGTAGGTGACGGAGATTGTTACGGTTTGGCGCAAAAATGAACTACCGGTACTACCGGGTCTTCCATCGGTACTACCGGTGGGTACCGGTACTACCGATGGATCCCGACCGGTACTACCGGTAGTGCTGTTCGAATCTTTCGGATCCCGAACCGATTTGTTTATGAATCGGTTTTGGGTAATCTTTGGGCGTGGGAAACTTAGAGATTGGGCCTTGGAGATGTTTCCCTCTTTGGGATAAGACCACCCCCTCCTATATAAACAAGGAGATCATGGCCGATTGAGATCCCATCTATCCAATCGTCAAAAACACCTACACAACTAGGGTTTCGGCGGTTTCACTTCTACCTTGCTGTTCGTTGCGACTCTCGACGAGTTTCAGCGGCATCCTAGGCGGCCTTGCTGGTCCTAGAAGAACCTTCGCGTGCATCTCTCCGACGGGTCTTCCCGAGGGGTGTTCGAAAGCCTCGCCGGTGAAGAACGTGCCCTAAATCGGTCCTACCGGTCTCTAGATCGGTTTGATCGATTCCGCTGAAGTTCTTCCGTGTTCTAGGTTGGTTTGCAACCTCTTGGGCGTGCTAGCCCCTGCTAGTGTGTTGCCTAGATCAATTCTAGCGTCAACACACTTTTTTAATTCATTTGGGGAAACCAAAGCGTAAATTGAATTTTCCATCTACCGGCGATATGGGTTCGGATGGTGATGCAACGAAGAACTTCGGGCGAAGTTCATAGTGACAACATCATCAATCCCACATCTACGGAGCAGCTATCTCCGGCTGAAGGCCCAACTACAAGCTCGGATGGATGAACTTATGAAGGCCTTTTTACAAGGATGTTCTAAGGACCGTCATGAAAAGGTCACGCAGTTCAAGGAGCCAAGTGTTGCTGAAATCTTAGGAACTTCACCATCGGAAAACGAGGTAAAACCTGATGACCCCCCTAAGTATGATGATGTTCCAGTTTCGCATGCTGATATTGCCAAGATGTTGTTAGATCAAAATACTTCTCTTACACAAACTATACGACATTCACATGGCTTACTTGAGGCTAGATTAGACAAATTAGAAAGTAAGACAACCGATTCCAATCAATCGGGTGACTTGCAACAATCTGAATTTGGCATGCCTCAAGGTTTTTTTAAAAATCAAATGTCTATTAATGATGCTAGCAAATCAAGATCGGGTCTTTCGGTTTCTTTTGCCGATGGAACCGGTCATGTTAGTACAAAGTGCAGCGTGGTGCTCAAAAATCGGCTCAATTACGAACCGATTATGGAGCATCAAGAGCTTCGGAGGGTGGTAATATTTTACCAAACCCACCGAAGCCTCCTAGCAGGAACCCCATGCTTGAGAGGATGCAAAATTCTTCTTCTACCGATTTCAATGATGTTTTGAATCGGTTTAGGGAAGATTTTACTAAGTCTCTTGAAGAAAGTCTAGGTGTTCATCTTAAAACGGCTAAGAACATGTACACCAAACCGTATCCTTCGGCGATTGACTATATGAAAAATCCCGACGGTTGGAAGGTACCCGACTTTCAAAAGTTTAATGGTAGTGGCAATAAAACAACCATGGAGCATGTAAGTATGTATCTTGCTCAATTAGGAGAAAGCTAGTGCTCTAGAGTACATGAAAATTAGTAATTTTCCTTTATCTTTAACCGCCTTTGCTTTCTCTTGGTTTACATCTTTACCACCTTTTGTGCATTAGTTCTTGGGCTAAATTGGAAGAGAAATTTCATAGTCATTTTTACACCGGCACCCAAGAAACTAGATTATCACATCTTCTTGTTGTTAGGCAAATGCGTGATGAAGCTGTCCCTAGACTTCTTTAATAGAGCTAGGGAGATAAAAAACAAATGCTTTTACTTGAATATTTACTCGAAAGAGATCCGGTTGATATATGCTTTAATGGTTTACATTCTAGACTTAGAGATAAGTTAGAGAATGTACAATTTACCATCTTCAATCATCTTGTTGAAAGGGCCGTTTTTAAGGAATCGCGCCTTAAAGGCTCTCATGATACATATAAGACACATCGTTCGAACACACATGCTTTTAATGTTTTTTCAGATGGTTCGGATGATGAAAGTGGAGAGTGTATGGCCGCTGAAATTAGGTGGCCAGCAGAGAATAAACATGTTACTTGTCCTTCTCTCAAGCCGATTCAAAAGAATCGGAATGAGGAAGTGAAGTTTACCTTTGATTTCTCTAAATGTGACCGAATCTTTGATGAATTGTTGAAATTCGGTTACCTTAGAATTAATTATACATTACCTTCAGGTGACGAGTTAAAGAGGAGAGCATATTGCAAATTCCATAATTCTTTTTCTCATGCTACTAATGATTGTAATGTTTTTCGTCGACCAGGTCAATCGGCCCTCAATGAGGGACGATTGAGTCTTACTTGAGATGCAAAGTTGACAAAACTCCTTTCCCCGCTTATGTGGTTGAGAAAGGGAGTCCCGCTGTTTTGATTCGTCGAGCAAGCCGACAAAGCCCAAGGCAAGAATGTGATTGTCGGCGACCCACGTGTAACACCGAATGCAAATGTGAATTCGGGCGCAAAGTGGTGCTTGAGAAAGACGAAGAAGGCAGGAACAAGCTCAAAATCACTGCTGGTCGAATAAATATTTGAGCAAGCAAAGATCATTTGAAGTGGCGGCGTCACGGCCACACGGGGCCGGCTAGGCCGACTCACGGAGTCGGCCAAGCCGACTTGGCCCCTCCCCGGTGCCCAACCGGCTAAGCCGGATCGAGGCGGTCGGCGGCGACACTCCGACCGAGGTCAAGACTTTGCGCACATTTGTTCCTTGAGAGGCCGGAGATAGGTACTTGGAAGACCAATGAGAAGAAGAACAAAGACGTCTTTGTCAAAAGGCAATGCACCTTCGACAGGCTTATGTCCAAGTACAAGAAGGAAAAAGGCCGATTCGAGAATCGGCCATTAAAAAAAAAGAGAATCTACTCCGCCCAAGCGAGAGGATGAGAAGGTAAAAACAACCGGTTATGACATCCGCATCGACACCGCCGCAAAGAGTTGCTCCTCATGTGTCTCGTTAGGGGTCCCCCAATTCCACCGCCTTGTTACACCACAATGGGGACCTTATGGAGTTTGGGTGCCGTATCCTCTACAAGCGCCCATGATACAACAACAAGGATGGGGAGTGCCTGCTGCTCCTTATGCCAAACCATCTGTGTTTAGCCGATTGAACTTCGGTCAATCGAGCTCTACCGTTGGTAATCAAGATCGTCTAATTACTTCAAGAACCGTGACCCCACGAGAAATGTGGGAAAGGCGCCAATGCAAAGGGTTTATGTGCCTAACGGGGATGAGAAGATGCTTAAAGCCCACATGCCGAAGCCCAATTCTCTTCCATCCATTGTAATCGGATCTCTGAAGTTCCTATCATAAAGGATGATGAGCCGATTATGATTGAGAATCCGGCTTCGGTGACGGATCAAGGTGAAACGACAGTCTTTGTTGTTGAAGTTGAAAAGAAGAAGAAAGCCGAGGTGGACCCCAAATATAATCAACCTAAGTGGTGTCCTCCCGGCTTGGATAAAACTCAAAGGCGCAAATTGCGGCGAGCAAGGCACAAGCAACAAAAAGAGAGAAAGCCGGAGAAGATGAGAGAGGAAATCTTCAAGCAAAAACAAGCGATCAATCAAAGCAAATTGGCCCGGCAACTCTCGGCCCGGCTATTTCAGCGCTTTGTGCCAAAGGAAGGCGAAGTCGGTTAAGCCGACTCTTGAGTCGGCTAAGCCGGTTCCTACTATGACTTCTTGCTGCGGAGAGTCCGAGTCGGCCAAGCCGACTTTTTTGAGTCGGCCAAGCCGACTCCCACGGCTCCGGAGATCTCCGAGGCACCTTTCGGTGATTTCGCCTCCACCATTCTTGCATTAGTTGGTATTGAGGTTCCAAATGAGTCCCGATGAAGAGATGGTGGACTACGAACCTTCTCCGGAAGGGGGAGAGGTTAATGTTATTTATTTGTCTTCAGATTACTATATCGTTGGGGATGATTCGATGGCGGCGGAATTCAACTTTGCCACGCAAAGTGCTTTGTGTTTCAAAAACACGAAGATTCCGTCAACCATCTCAAGCCAATGCACTTGAAGGGCCATATCAATGGCACACCGGTTCCACAAAGATGTTGGTGGATAGTGGGGCGATTGTGAACTTGATGCCATATACGCTTTACAAGAAGCTTGGTGGCACCGATGAGGAGTTGATCAAGACCAACATGACCATCACTGGTGTTGGAGGTGGAGCTCCTATTCCGGCTAGAGGTGTTGCTTCCATGGAGCTCACTGTTGGGAGCAAAACTCTAGCTACAGCTTTCTTCGTCGCCGACGTCCAAGGTAGCTACAACTTGATACTTGGGCGTGATTGGATTCATGCCAATCGTTGTGTTCCCTCTAGCTTGCATCAATGTCTCATTCAGTGGCTCGGCGATGAGATTGAGGTGGTACACGCGGATTCATCGGCTTATGTGGCTACAGCCGATGCTCCTTCGCTCGGGGGGCATGATGGTATTGCTTCTCTTTCTGGTAGAGATCTTTCTGATTTTCAGTTCATTAGTGTTACTAAGGAAGGATTTGTGCCTGTGTCATTGAAGCCGATTGATAATCGGCTCAATATCATCATGTAATTAGCAATGCTAAACGTCGGCCAACCGATCGGAAGGGTGGTCGGGTGGCTTCATTGCCTAGGCCGACGTTTATAAACGGAAGATACTTGAAAGAGTATTTTCCAAGTATTTGGCAAGAAGCCTAAGTGCTTTCCAAACAATGGCCGATACATGTATCGCCCTTAGAACAAAAAATGGCCGATGTATACATCGCCCTTAGTCACTAGATAGCCGATGAGATAGGTATCGTCGCTATTTGGTTTTAAATTGTGTTTTCAGGTTCATGCATCATTCACCTGAAAACAGGGGGGCATATGTTGACACTCAAAAATGTCCCAATCTTGTAAAATTGTCAAAAGTGAAAACGGACTTCACCATCGCGTTCCTCTCGTCGAGATGGTCAAAAAACATATATGGAACGTTCAATTTGGAGTCCGGATGCAAGAGTTATGATCTCAGAAAGATTGAGCGAAGTACCATCGGTACTACCGGTCCGTGGAGATCGGTACTACTGGGTGGCTGATCTTTGTTGCGCAAAAATGAACTACCGGTACTACCGGTCCTAGACCGGTACTATCGGTAGGTGACGGAGATTGTTACGGTTTGGCGCAAAAATGAACTACCGGTACTACCGGTCTTCCATCGGTACTACCGGTGGGTACCGGTACTACCGATGGATCCTGACCGGTACTACCGGTAGTGCCTGTTTCGAATCTAACTTTCAGATCCCGAACCGATATGTTTATGAATCGGTTTTGGGTAATCTTTGGACGTGGGAAACTTAGAGATTGGGCCTTAGAGATGTTTCCTACTGGGATAAGACCACCCCCTCCTATATAAACAAGGAGATCATGGCCGATTGAGATCCCATCTATCCAATCGTCAAAAACACCTACACAACTAGGGTTTCGGCGGTTTCACTTCTACCTTGCTGTTCGTTGCGACTCTCGACGAGTTTCAGCGGCATCCTAGGCGGCCTTGCTGGTCCTAGGAGAACCTTCGCGTGCATCTCTCCGACGGGTCTTCCCGAGGGGTGTTCCGAAACCTCGCCGGCGAAGAACGTGCCCTAAATCGGTCCTACCGGTCTCTAGATCGGTTTGATCGATTCCGCTGAGTTCTTCCCGTGTTCTAGGTTGGTTTGCAACCTCTTGGGCGTGCTAGCCCCTGCTAGTGATAATATGGATTCAATAAAAAGAAAAAACTGGCTCAACACACACACATGCACAACATAGAGCCCCTGCCTGTTCTTCCACGGTTCGCAGAGAGACAATGGCCGAGCTGCCCCCATGGCTGGCATGGCTTATCGCCTCCTTCCTTGCCGTCTGCTTCCTTGATCTCCTAGCACATCTACGGCGCGGCCTCCCACCGGGACCTCGCCCTCTGCCCCTTGTCGGCAACCTCCACCTCCTCGGCGACCAGCCGCACCGCTCCCTTGCCGGCCTCGCGAAGCTCTACGGCCCGCTCATGTCCCTCCGCCTGGGCACGGTCACCACGGTCGTCGTGTCCTCCCCGGAGGTCGCACGCGAGTTCTTGCAGAGACACGACGCCGTCGTCGACCACGCCAAGAACTCCGTCGTCTGGCTGCCCAACTCGCCGCGCTGGCGCGCGCTCAGGAAGATCATGGGCAAGGAGCTCTTCGCGCCGCACAGGCTCGACGCGCTCCAGCACCTCCGGCGCGAGAAGGTGCAGCTGCTGGTCGACCACGTCGGCCGGCTAGCGCGCGACGGCGTGGCGGTGGACGTTGGCCGCGTGGCGTTCACGACGATGCTGAACCTCCTCTCGAGCACTATGTTTTCTTGCGACCTGACAAGGCTGGACGACCATGGCGAGTCCAAGGGCTTCCAAGAAGTGGTGACGGAGATCATGGAGGCCGCGGCCAGTCCGAACTTGTCGGACTTCTTCCCAGCTTTCGCGGCTGCCGACATGCAAGGCTGTCGCCGGCGCTTTGCCAAGTTCCTCGCACAGCTGCACCGGGCGTTCGACGCGGAGATTGAGAAGAGGCTGCACGCCCGCGAGGATGGACAACCACGAAAGTCATTGCTGGACACCGAGATGGACAACAATGGCACGGTGGGGCTTGATCATGACACGCTACTTTCGATGTTTTTGGTAAGCACCTACTCCCTCTGTCACAATTATGAAAAGTTGTAATATTTTTAAATTCATAGTTTTTACTATGCATATAGACATAATTTATACTCTTTTTTTCTGAATAAATAGATTCCTAGAGTTATCTTAATGTAAGCTTTTAAAACTTTGATCGAATTTCTAAAAAAAAATTCATCAAGATTTATAATATCAAATTAGTATTATTATTAGATATATCATAGAATATAATTTTATAATACGCTCATTTTATGTTATAGATATTATTATGATTTCTTATAAAGTTAGTCAAACTTAAGATAATTTGACTTGTATAGATTTTAAGAATCGATTTATTTACGGACGGAGGGAATATCTAGATGCATAGCAAAAGTTTAGAATCTAGAAAAACTAATAATTTGGAATGAAGGAATTAGTTTTTTATTTTTTAGTAGGTCTTTTATTTACACCCACATGAAGGTCCTGTGATACTTGGTCTTCTCGATCACCGTTTAACAATGGCATGTATTTTTTGGAAAATCAAGCTTTATATACATTTTTATCGATCATGATTTAATATGTTTTTTAATAAATTGTATAACTAAACCCACATTTATATTTATATATACTTGTTTTACTCGTACACCGTAGTGGAACTACTCTACCTACAAATAGCATACTGTCCGATGAAAGGATGGTACAATTCAAACTTTATTTATTTATTTATTGATCATGTTAACGAAATTTATTTTGGTCGGAATACAAAATTATATATAGCTCATAAAAGTGATACATACAGTTAGTGGTATTCCTTGGCGTATACCGTTCAAGGGATGGTAGAAATTCGGCTATTTCATATGCCCCTTGTGGATTGTTCCATAATTTTCTAGATTCAGCAAATACACGTGCCGACTGTGTGTTATCCTTTTGCAAGTTTTTTCCCAAAAAAGAAACTTTTGCAAGGTGGTCAGCGCCACAAAAATGGTTTCTAGATTCTTGAAAATGCAACAATTTTCCTTCAAAGGATTGCAACAATAATCATCCTACTAACCACAGAACCAGATCGAGTGTGACACTTCTGTAATTTAGCTTTGTCGTTCAGTGTTCAATCAATGCTGTGGGCAGTGGCGGACGCAGGAATTGAAAATTGGGTGTACAGACTACATAGACACACATACAAAACTAAATCATTGTGGTATATGTAAAGCCAAATGTCGATTAATTTAAAGCAAACAGTACTAGAGCAGAGTACATTAGTATAATTAATTAATAACATACAGTATTTGTGAAGTCTCAACAAATAAAGGTACATTACAAAGGCTGTATTTAGATCTAAAGCTAAAAAGTTTTGGGATGTCGCAACGAATGTTATATGGGGTGTCGCATGAGCTGTTCGAATACTAATAGAAAAATAAATTACAGAACTCGCTAAGAAACCGCATGATGAATTTTTTAAGCCTAATTAATTTGTCAGTAGCAAATGTTTATTGTAGCACCGAATTATCAAAATATGGACTAATTAGGCTTAAAGGATTTGTCCCATAAAATACTGGCAATTTGTGCAAATAGTCATTTTTAATCTATAATTTCAAAAGCTTGTAGACACATGTGTAAGACATGCTTATTTGTTTTAACAAGAAAACTGAAAGTTCAAAAATACATTTCACCGTTGCCGCTGAGTCTGCGTCTGCGTGTGGCTACAACCCGCTTGGGGGCAGATACGGCATTCAAGGGCTAGCGCTGAAGGCGCCGTCACCGATGAGCAGGAGGCATCGCTCCTAGTTGGCTGTTCTCTCCGTTAGTTTGCTTCTTGGGCTAGTAGACCGGCCCAATTGGATGGTGGACGGGAGGAGGCAAGAAACGTAGAGCATCTCCAAGAGTTTGCCAAAATTCACTTGGCAAATCTTGTGATTTGACAAATCTCTAAATATATGGCAAGTGAAAAAAGAGTTCCTCTCCAATAGTTTGGCATAATTTACTTGTCAAACCCAGATCAAACTTACATTAGGAACCCTGAGATAGAAACAAAATTAATTTATACCCTTGCACCTCTTGAAAACTTACATCGGGAACCCCGAGACGAAAAACAAAATTGTTTTTATACCCTTCCACCTCTTCTAATACGATCGGATACGCGCGCGCATATATGCGCACGTGGAGGCTCTTTTTCCCAACTTGGGATAAATAGCAACCTGGGATGGGGAACTGTTGGAGAAGGTTTTTTCTGGTTTTGCCAAAAAATTAAAAATAGCAACCTAAGATAGGGAACCGTTGGAGATGCTCTAAGATGTATAACATGTATATGTATAGTACATGTAATATTTTTCTCAAAATTATTGGGTGTACATCTGTACACCCATGTCCATATACTGCGTCCGCCAGTGGCTGTGGGGCTACCTCTGGGCTGCTGTGAGATTTGTGAAAATGATCCACCACAGAAAAAATGAGGGTTGTCTAATGCATCCAGATGGTATGCGCCCATCGAGATTCGAGAGTACGACAATTTTCACATATTGTGATTGCATTTTACTAACCACAGTCTCTCAGCTGTCCATATTTGTATATTTTATTCCTTAGAACGCCCCGGGGTTGGTTTGTGTTATTATTAAATGGTTCGAATAGGTTACCTTAGTCGATTGTTTAATTTATTTTCAGTTCACTATACAATTCTGAACTTTTATCATTATTATTCTTTCGACCTCGATCTTGAGATTGGTTATTTATATGAAAACTTAAAATAATACCTAGATTTTTTGTTGGCATATAAAGAATTTTTTGATAAAAGTACGTATATCATTAGTATATATCATTGTGATTGAAGTTACTAAAGCTTTAATTTTCTGAGTTAAATGCATCAAAAGTCTATTAACTTATGCAGGGATTTTGGTTAGGTCCATCAACAAGTTGAATTTCCGGTCCATATAAACTTCATAAGTGGTTCATCGTAGGTCATATCCATTAGCACACTAGATTCAACGTTTAAGTTAACTTGTTAAGTAGTTCACCTCAAGTCCATGCCACTTTATTTGGCCATTACATCTAATGGGGCTTGTGGCATGGCATAAAATTTACTAGGACCATGCTTATCCCCCCGCAGACGCAGCATACGCTCCCTTGGCCGAATCGGCTCCTCAACGCCATAGTTGTGCCTATGTTGCTCAACTTGCTCTGCGAAAGGAAGAATAGGAAGGTGATTACTCGTGGACATCCACGCCGCCACGTCTCCGCCATATGCCTCTGCAACCCTATGCCTCACACCACCGCATGCCTTTGTCACGTGCCATCTCATCCTCTTCATTCACGCCGCTCGCGACGCTTGCACGCACAACCTTGCATGCTACACCCTATCGCTCAGGGATGGAGCGACCAATCAAGGAGAAGGAAGTGAGGAGGTGCTAGGCCTTGTTCAGTTCGTAAATATTAGAAAAAGTTGCAACTGTAGCATTTCGTTTGTATTTGGCAAATATTGTCTAATCGTGGCCCAACTAGGCTTAAAAGATTTGTCTCGTGATTTACAATAAAACTGTATAATTAGTTATTTTTCACTAACATTTAATGCTCCATATATGCGGGTAAAAATTAATGTGATGGAGAGAGAGTGGAAAAACTTGCAACTTGCAAGGGAAGTGAACAAGGCTAGTTGTAGTTTTTATAGCATGTTGTTTGCTGACTTCACATGCTACGTCAGATCCAAGAACCAAAGGAAGAGGTATTGACCTTGGTGAACCAAATAAAAAGTTTATGGACCTAGAAACTAAATCCGAGGGTCAAATAAAATTTATGTTTTTTTTTATTATTGAGCAATGTAGTGCTTCCATCAACAATCACTTCCATTTAGACAACCTTCCGACAATGACATAAGTACATCATTTCTATAACTAGTTATTTGTTTTTCTTACTTTTTGGGTTGTGTTGTTGTCTTACTTAAAACTTGTCTCTTGATATTAGTATTTATTTCAAGTTCCGTGCATCATAATATGTCTCTAAGAATTTTTTTTGCAATCTTTTTAGGGGGTTGTCTATTTTCCATAAGCTATCTAGATTTAACTAGATTATTTATTCAATTAGAATTCTATTTCAAAATTTTAAGAAAACCATACAAGCACCATGGGTTCCAAACCTCCCCTTGCCACATAGGCAACTAGGGATTGTTTGGACCTGCCTCAAAATATATGTCGTGTTTTAGATCCTAAATTTGCAATTTGGAGTTTTTTGATAAACAAGATCAAGATTTCAGAACACAAGTTGGTCTTAGCTAGGAAGTGAAGAGTAAAAACAAGTTTTTTTTTTTGGTGATTTGAGTAAAAAACAAGTTGGTACGGTGGCTACTATATTTCTTTGGGAGGGTTACAATATTATATATGGTGCAAACACATGGCATTTACGCAAACAACTTGTGAAAAATCAGTATCTTTGATGTCAGTAATATTGTGTATAATGAACTAATGACTGAGACTATCAATTTCATAATATAATCGTGTTTTAGGATTTATTTGCTGCGGGAAGTGACACAAGCTCTAGCACGGTGGAATGGGCAATGACAGAGTTGCTTCAACATCCAGTATCAATGTCTAAAGTTTGCAAAGAGCTTTCAGAAGTTATTGGCTCAGGGAGAAATATTGAAGAATCACAAATTGGCCAGCTGCCGTATCTTCAAGCCGTGATAAAACAAACTTTCCGGCTCCATCCTCCTGCTCCGTTATTGGTACCACGTAAGGCTGAGACGGCAACAAAAGTAATAGGTTACACAATACCTAAAGATGCTCAAGTGCTGATAAATATATGGTCAATGGGTCGAGATGCAAATGTATGGTCTGAACCCAAGAAGTTTATGCCCGAAAGATTTTTGGCAAAGATGGTCGATTTCAAAGGTGGAGACTTTGATCTCATCCCATTTGGTGCAGGACGTCGGATTTGCCCAGGTATGCCATTGGCCATTAGGATGGTGCATCTGGTTCTTGGATCACTGTTCAATCAATTCAAATGGAAGCTTCCAGCTGACGTTGAAAGAAATGGAGTTGACATGGCAGAAAAATATGGGGTGACACTAATCAAGGCAGTGCCACTCTGCGCTACAGCTACACCAATTTGAGTTAACCAATAGGTCAGCACACAACTGTATTTTGATCTTTTTTTGGTGAATAACTGTATTTTGATCCTTCTTATTGTGCAATAATGTATTGAGTACAGATGACAGGCAGTATGAAATGATAAGTGATACAAATAAACTTATCTTGTAAGTTATCTAGATGCCTTGGTACCTTGTACAGTATTTGTGAAGGATATGTTAATCTGGATCAAAGATACTGTTCTTGATGAGTGAAGATTCTAGTATTACGTCTCAAATGGAGCAGTCGACGACTTTTATTGAGATCCCAATATCTCACTGGCTCCGGTTCGGTGACTATGTTTGGTGAAAGTCCTGCCTGCACGGGAGGAATTGTTTACGATTTGGATAAGCCTTTTTCTCAAAGGATTGACTTTGGCCACACTGTCTTGATCAAAGTGGTTGAGGACACTAGGTTCATACATCAATCAATGCAATTTTCCTTGCAACCGGATCCTAGAGGAAAACTTGCTAACACCAATGAGACGCACCAACCATCAGTTGCAGAAGATCTGTGATTAAAGTTGCATACTCACACAGTACTCATGACATGAGATGTCCTATACTATATCAAAGGTTTTTAAAAAAAACTATATCAAAGGTTTTTAAAAAATTGTATTCATGTGATTTTTTTTAAAAAAATTCTAGTATGTGGTTCTTTATTTTTTATTTTTGTCTTATTTAAGCTATCTATGTTATTTATGTTCTACATATGATTAACTAAGTATTTTTTAGCTATTTTTATCTTTTTTTTTTGCATAGCTACTATAATGCCAATCGCGTGAACCTACAATTGTTCTCCTTGATCTGAATATTGTTTTCCTGAATTGAGAATATATTTTTTGTGTGAAGGCAAACATTTTCCTCGGAGTCTAGAACATCACATGTGCTCAATAAAAGGAAATATTCTATTTTAATGAGAAAAATGTTCATTATTGATATTGTATCTAAATATACTTATGTGGGATCTTGTTCAAAAGAATTTATTGTGAGAAAAACGATGGTCCAATCAGAATTTGAATTGGATGCTTGATTTGTAAACTATGGATTTTAAAAAAAAATTGTAAAAACCATGGCATCATCCCGTAGCTTCGCCATGCAAGCTTTCTGTTTTTTCCGTATGCTCCTGTGTAATGATTTGGACAGTGGGCTAGAAAACTACGTTAGCGGGCAGGCTAGCGTGCGTTGGTAGTAATATTGTCTTGTTCGGTTATACCTAAATTAAGGGGTTGAAAAAGGATTAGAGAAAATTTTAATTTGTAAGATATTTAAACACCTTCAATCCTTTTCAACCTCTTTGATTAAGGGTCTGTTTGGATCCAATGAACTGACAACTAATTTAAATAGTTAGGTTTTATAAACTAATGAATTAGTACTAGTTGAGCTTTAGTTTCGTTATTGGTTCACCTATTAATTCACCTGTTTGAATTTTTTACAGACTAATTGTTAGTCAACTTGTTATTAGTTCGTAGTATCCGAGACCTAATACAACCAAACAAAGCCCTACGGGGCTTAGTCCTCGAGCAGGTGCCGTTGCAGTTCAACGAAGTGGTCAAAGTCGGTGACTAATCTGCCATGTTTTTTTTTTTTTAACTTGAAAAGGGAAAGCCGCCATGTTTGGTAGGCAGTCTTGGCACCCGGCCTGTGCACACAGCGGCGATCGAGTCAAACACGCATCACCCGTCCTCCATGCCAAATTGCCAACAAATACTTCCAGTTGTCAACATGGCGAGACTATGCAGGTGCAGTGATGATGCGCCGATCGAGCTCCTTATATTATTTATTATATAGTATTATATATATAAAGACGAAACAAGCATCAGCCCCATCTCATCCTGTTGCCATCCATTCATCTCGTTAGATACGATACGACGCGACCCACAGCCACAGCAGAGCTTAGCAACTATGGTCGTCATGGGTCCGCTGCTCCCATGGCTGGCATGGTTGCTCGTCTCCCTCGCCGGCGTCTACCTCCTCGGCCACCTCGCGCACGGCCGTCGTCGAGGTCTGCCGCCTGGACCGCACCCGCTGCCCGTCATCGGCAGCCTCCACCTGCTCGGCAACCAGCCGCACCGCTCCCTCGCCAGGCTCGCCAAGACCCACGGCCCGCTCATGTCCCTCCGCCTGGGCTCGGTGACCACGGTGGTGGCCTCGTCCCCGGCCGCCGCGCGCGAGATCCTGCAGCGGCACGACGCCGTCTTCAGCAACCGGTCCGTGCCGGACGCGCCCGGCGCGCACGCCAAGAACTCCTCGGTCTGGCTGCCCAACGCGCCGCGCTGGCGCGCGCTGCGCAAGATCATGGGCACGGAGCTGTTCGCGCCGCACCGGCTGGACGCGCTCCGCCACCTCCGGCGCGGCAAGGTGCAGGAGCTCGTGGACCACGTCGCGCGGCTGGCGCGCCGCGGCGAGGCCGTCAGCGTCGGCCGCGTCGCGTTCACCACCAGCCTCAACCTCGTCGCGCGCACCATCTTCTCCCGCGACGTGACCAGCCTCGACGACGACGGCGGCGCCAGGGAGTTCCAGGAGGTGGTCACGGAGATCATGGAGGCCGTGGGCAGCCCCAACGTGTCCGACTTCTTCCCGGCGCTCGCGCCCGCCGACCTGCAGGGCTGGCGCCGCCGGCTGGCGCGGCTGTTCGCGCGCCTGCACCGGATCTTCGATGAGGAGATCGACGCGAGGATGCGTGGCCGCGAGGCCGGCGAGCCGAGGAAGAACGACTTCCTCGACCTGCTGCTGGACGCCGCCGAGGACGACGACAACACGGCGGGGCTCGATCGCGACACGCTGCGTTCACTCTTCACGGTAAGCTAGCAGCCGACTTTTCTACTCTACGTACTTCTATTCACTGTGCATTTTCTTCCACGAAAGAGAGAGAGGCTACTCTACTAGTGGTGTGACTTTGACACAAAATCACAAAGGAACGTCATCTTTATAGCACAAAATTGATGTTCCAGTCATTGTCGAGATCCTAGAGAAATTGACGTTCTAGTCAGATTCTCGAGAGACGTGACCAGTTGTCAAACCATGAATTTCCTCCTAATAAAAAACGTGGTTTGACACGGTCGCGAAAACAAACTAGATTTCTTCTCCTAACCCATAAATATTACTAGTATATAACAAAATGAAGTGTGGTTAAAGTCAAACAAATTTAAATTTTGCTAACTTTAAGTAAATTTGTTATAGAAATATATATCATAACGAATCTAAAGACAAACTTTTTCAAAAGAAAATTAGTCTAACATAAATTTGATCAGTCCAACGTATATATGTGGCTATGTGAAGATATCCAGGCATCCAGCTGGGGCGGAACCGGCGAAATACATGTGATGTGTGGAACATGGATTGGAAGAACAATTTGAGTAGTTTGTCATTTTCTTCAAGGCAGCCCATTTTTTATGTTCAGACCAGTCCCCACCACATGCAGCTATATTCGTCTTATATCGATAAACATATAAAAAACTTATCTTCACGTCCCACCTTTCTGCCACCTTACTCCATATATATGTTATCTTATCCTAAGGACAAAAACTAAAGGAAATGTTTTAAGAAATAAATTTCTTGTCATACTCTGCGACTTTAATGTTGCAGCATTCCACAAAAGAGATTAGTAAGGATAATGTAGGCGACTTTGACATAACCTCACAAAGGAACGTCAGCTTTATGGACAAAATCGATGTTTCACTCATTGTCATTTGTCAAGACTCGAGAGAAATTGACGTTTCCTTAGAATCTCGAGAGACGTGACCTGTTTGTCAAATCCATGAACAAAACTGTGTTTCCTCCTAACAGAAATAGTATATACGATGTTAGGTGTGGTTATAAAATAAAAAAAAAATCATTGAATTTGGCTAACTGTAAATAAATGTACTATAAAATATGTTTCATGGGTCATGACGATGGGTCAGTCACTATTTGGGATGCTGATAGGGATAATGTTTTGTTGCATGTGTTCGTCAAGATAGTCTTTTGTATAAATTTTGTCAACTTGATTTAAGACTGCTACAATTTGTCAAACTTGACTCAAGACTATGCTAACATTGCAATTTTTGATTTAAGGCTATGCTAAAAATTTTGAATGTTCTAGGCAACTAATTATGCTATGCATTTAGATATATATTATTATGTTTGGGTATATACTTAAACTATATATATCTAAACACATCAAAATTAAAGGCTTACAAAACTATATATATATCTAAAAACGTCAAATCTACACATTTCGAAGAAAATATATAGTATATAATAGAATCAAATATGTTCAGATTTTGTATTATATAAACATATGCATGCAGTTTTCAAGCACCATATATATAATTAAAAAATGTGTGAGAAATGACACCGAACAATGATGAGTTTAAGAATCTCATAGAATTGTATGGCTTTCTTATTTAGTGTACAAAAAACATCCATTACTGTGTCTTTATCATCTTGTATTTCACTCAAAAAAGAATAATAGTATCTCGTTTATGTTTTAGGATTTGTTTTCTGCTGGGAGTGACACAAGCTCTAGCACAGTGGAATGGGCAATGACGGAGTTGCTTCGAAGCCCGACTTCAATGGCCAAGGTTTGCGATGAGCTTGCCACGGTCATTGGCCCAAGAAAAAGCATTGATGAATCTGATATTGGCCGGTTGCCCTACCTTCAATCTGTGGTAAAAGAAACTTTCAGGCTACATCCTCCTGCTCCACTGTTGCTACCACGACATGCTCAGGTCGACGTGAAAATAATGGGGTACACGATTCCCCAAGGTTCGCGTGTGTTTGTAAATGTGTGGGCAATGGGTCGAGACGAAGAGACGTGGCCTGAACCTGAGAAATTTATGCCGGAGAGATTTCTAGGGAAGACGGTTGATCTCAGAGGTGGGGACTTTGATCTCATTCCGTTCGGTGGGGGACGTCGGATCTGCCCTGGAATGCCGTTGGCGATCAGGATGGTGCATCTGCTTCTTGCTTCACTGTTAAATCAGTTTACATGGAGGCTTCCAGTTGAGGTTGAAAGAGATGGAGTTGACATGGCTGAAAACTTTGGCTTGACATTGACCAAGGCCGTGCCTCTTTGTGCTATAGCTACACCAATATGTTTGTAAGCCATTGTACCGCAAAGAATTGTATCGTTGTCCTTGAGACTTCAAATCCAGATTAGTCAAGGCTATATTGAACACAATACAGAGCTTATGAAATCTAACAGCAAGATATTTATTACTATAACATTCTGGTGCTTTTTTATATTTTCGACCCCCTCAGCCTGTTTTGCTATTGCCATTTCCAACTCTTTCTTCAAAGTCTCAATTGCCGTTTCTGATTCTTTTTTCATGGCTTCCAACTTATGCCGAAGGTATTCTTTTGATAATTTTTTTTTTTTTAATTTTAAGCTCAGCCTGAAACTGCTGCACTTGTCAGGGCCGGCTATTAGCATGTGCAAAGTGTGCGACTGTTCAGGGCCTCAAAAATTACATGGCCTCCAAATTTACATATTACACTAAGTAGTAAGTAGCAACTAATTAACAGCCTGCCATCAATAATTTGTTAATTGGAGTTGGCTCAACACCCCACGTAAGGCCCATGGCCATCCGCCATGTCTAGCCTATCAGCTTATTTGGGTTACTCTTTGGTTTCTCCATATGTATAGATTGACTCTTTGAAAATAATATCTTGGAGATGATCAAATATGAAGAATAATTGAAGACTTTATTTCAAATACTAGAGAATAATGCTTTTAAGAAGAACATAAGGTCGGTTTATTGCTTAAGTACTAGTTATATTGTTTTAGCATCAAGATATATGTTCTAAGTAATATAAGAACAACGTATATTTGAAGCTTTATAATGAAACAAAAGTATGCTTTTGTTATACTATTTTTTTATAAATTTTAGGGCCACATCACTCATTTCGTTCAGGGCCTTCCAAATGGTAGGTACGGGCCTGTACCTGTGCATAAACACCATAAATATGTTGGTGTCTTTGCAACGTTCTTGTCATCTTCTCCTTCCCTACTATCGCCACGCCATCCTGCATGTTTGTATAGCGGCCTCAGTTGGCTTACTTTTCAAGCGTAAATAAAATGTCAGTCTTCAAAAACTAAAGATATTTTGGAATACAGATGCATCCTGTGACCATCTCTGTTAATAAAATTAGTTGTCTTCTAAAAATTAAGTTTATAGCAGTGATAATATTTATCTAGAAAAGTCAAATATTTCAGTCATCTACAATCCATAAGTTTTGTAGAATGTTTTTCTTTGAAAATCTCTATTCCTGATAATTATGAGAGATTTAGAGAATAATCTCTTGGAGATGCTCTTAAAAACAACTCCAAAAAACTCTAAAATCTTATGTTATCTAAGAGATCTTTCATTTATCGCATTCGTCCTTTACTATTGTCTATCGAAACACCTGACCTGAACGCATCATCCTATACACACCTTTGCTCATTCGAGAACTGGTAACACAACACTGACGCAGTGCTAGTAAGATTTTGAAACAAAATCTGGCTGGCACACGCCTCGCTTTTTGTGGCGGCAGCATGACCAACAGATTCTAAGGGCATAGAGTCGTTCTGCAGAGGCACGGGCCAATGAAAGGTGCTGCCGAACTGCCGGTGATCCTGTATTTCCGTAGCTAGGGCAAGTACATTGCTTACTTGTTAGCGGTCTAGCTTGTAGCCCGTTTTATTTAAGATCTGTTTGGTATGGTAGCTAAAGTCTGGCCTAGCTTCTGGGGACCAACTTTAATGTCATGTAGGATTTTTATTTATGTGGAGAAAAGAGAGAGGTGAGAGAGAAATAAATCGTTGTTTCGCGAAACAACACCTCATAAGCTAAGAATTAGGACTATGTACAATTGTATGAGTTGTTGTGCATGCAACTCATAAATTTATTTTTGTTCCATAATTAATTTAAGGAACTACTATTTGTTAGAGGCAACCTAAAAACGATCATTATATGGTATTGCATGAGACCACCTATATATAAGATAACATCAATATACTTGTCCTGATGTATTTGCATGGAAGACAACATCAATATGCTTGTCCTGATGTATTTGCATGAATCCTCTAGCTGTGGATCTCTAGGATGGCGCGATGGTGAGTGTCAGCGTAAAACTCTGCCGCCGGCGGACTCGCGCGAGAGGAGCCCATGCATGCGGCGGCGCGCACTCCCGTTCCCGTAGGAATCGCCTGCCCAGATAGATAGATGGCGAGCGAGATTCTGTTGGACGTGGTTTTTTTTTTTAAAAAAAAATATATGTTAGTTATCCTATTCAGCTATTCTGCCGCTGCCGCAAGACGAAACCCTCGCGTTTAGTTGAGTTGGGAGATGCTATCCTGCCCCAGCGAAGATGCAATGCAACCAGAGAGAGTCCAGTGCTCGTTTTGGGTCCATGAGGGAGAGGGAGAGGGATTGGGCGTCTCTCGAGGGAGGGCTGCTGCGTGATATATTCATCCGCCTCCCAAACGACGTCGACGCCGCCCATTTCCGACGCGTGTGTCCCGGCTGGCGCGCTGCTGCGGGCGGCGCCGGCAAACCTGTGCCCCGGCCATGGTTTATCTTCAACTCTGCCGATGGCGACGGGACTGGTCACGCCTTCGTGCAACCAGTAGATCGCCGCCGCCACACGCGCGTGAGCTCGGTCCACGTGGGCTCCGCCGCCCTTCTCACTGGAGGAGTCCGCGTGAGGGGCGCGTCGCGCGGCTGGCTCGCCGTGACCCAAGGCGAGCGCCTTCTCCTCAGGGACCCCATCTCCCACGCCGAGATCCCGCTGCCCGCCTTCGACGACGGCTACCAGCTGTTCGACGTCTT
The DNA here is from genome assembly GCA_015844335.1 of Chrysopogon serrulatus. Taxonomy (NCBI): domain Eukaryota; kingdom Viridiplantae; phylum Streptophyta; class Magnoliopsida; order Poales; family Poaceae; genus Chrysopogon; species Chrysopogon serrulatus. The sequence continues at coordinate 75,142 of JADLZL010001646.1, read as the reverse complement.
CCTCACCGACGACCCTCTCGCTGCTCCCGGCAGTTGGACGGCGTTCGCCTTCTTCGAGTGGGGGGACGACGCCTGTACCCAGCAGATCCCGGGACCGGAAGAAGTGCTCGCCTTCTGCCGCCCCGGCGACGCCGAGTGGGCGCGGGTTGATCCGGTGGCGGACCACGGCCAGGCCCAGGCCGTTGGCCAGCAGACGCGGCGGCTCTACCGGGGGCTCGAGTTCTTCCGGGGGCGACCCTACGTGCTCCTCGCAAGACCCCCAGGCTCGCCGTCTGCGACGTCGAGGCCCGGAGGCTCGTCGTGAGCAACGTACATATCTATCTACCGCCGGGCTGGAAGTGGAACTGGCAAGAGTGCCTGGTGGAGTGCGGCGGCGACCTCTTGGTCGTGCAGGTGGCACGGCGCGACGAGCATCGGTGGCCGTGCCCGTCGTACTGCCCCGGCGGCCACCACTTCGTGAAGCGCAGTATCCACTACCTCGCCACTGCGTTCAAGATCGAGTTCGACGCGGACGGCGGCGGCATGCCGTCAGGGGTGGCGATGGCGAGCAGCACCGGGGACTACGCCGTGTTCGTGGCGCCGCAGGGCCACGCGTTCGCGCTCCCGGCGAGCGGCTTCCCCGCCGTCAGGGCTGGCTGTGTCTACTTCTTTGCTGCCAATAACCATACCAAGAGCGTGCGAGGGATGGTCGTCATTGACCTCGAGGCGGGTCCCAGGCGGCGCGACAAGTTCGTCCGGGAGCTGCCCCTCGCCGGAAACTGGCGCATTCTATCTTGGTTCTGCCCTCGCCCGGCGTTGGACACGACGACGCCGGCGCGCAGGCGCAGGTGCGCGATAAAAAGCTATTCGTAAGGCTTTCCCTTTTTTCAATTATTAATTATTGTTAAAAATGCTACTTCTCTAGTTTCGTCTTTGAAGTCATCTCTTTCGTTTCAATTAGTGCTCTTTTATTCGAGACAATGTACTGTCGTTCTCGTGCACGAATGGAACTTTGTTTTTTATTCCTTCGGCGATTCATTTGTAAAATTCCTATTCAATTCCTCCTTCGGTGATTCATGTGCAATTCCTAGTCGACTCCTTCGGCAATTCATTTGCAATTCCTAGCGGCAGTACCGCAGTAGTCATGAGATGTGAAAGTCCAAAGTGAGCGCTATATTTTATTTCTAAATTTCTAAATAAACACACATCTCGTTTTTTAAGGTGTCAAATTTTTTAAAAAATTAACTGAAAATATTGAAAATAGAATCAATATTTATATTTTCAAATAACTTTATTATAAAAAATATACTTCATATTTAATCTAATGATACTTATTATACATCATAAATATTAGTGGATTTAGATATATATTTAGTCCAACTTTAAAATACCTAGCTTATTAGGAAGCTGAGATGTGTATTTATTTGATTATTTCTAGATGAAAATAATAGAATTTATCATAGTCTGTCAGGCAAGATTCTTTCGCATGGTATATTGATGTGTCTGCAATGCAAGTCTGGCCATCAATTCACTTCAAACGTTCATTTCTATCATTTTGGATTCTGGATTTCTGGTATTGGGAGCATAAAGGCCCAGAAAAGTCAGGTACGTCAATGTGTATACACAACAACCCCCGCCCGCCCCCCAAACAAAAAAAAAAAAAAAAAAAAAAAAAAGTATCTTTACCTCTACCTTCAGGAAAATAGAGTCATTTAGGTGGTGTTTGGTTCCACCACGACAACGTTAAACGGAAATGGAGTAGATACCAGAGGGGCAACCGGAACGGAATCGATACTTGTGTTTCTTGTTTGGTTGGCCATCTCACGCGAGCAGCGCAATCTGGCACCGCTCACGATCAGGCGTAAAAGGTTCACCGAAGGCTTCGGCTATTCCCCTGGTATCCGTTTGCCCCGCAAATAATGCGGCCTTGCTTCGCCAAGCGGTGTCAACTGGAGATGGAGCTTCTCCCTTTCTCCACCCACACGGGCATGGCTTGTTTGGTTCAATAGCCTAGAGCAGACTTGCATGGCCTGTTACCATTGTGTTGCTAACTGATGCAAAACACAGGAGACATGCAGACGTTTGACAGATTCGCACAAGGAGACCGGTTCACATACAGGTCACACAACTCACAAGCAAACCAAAAAGATAGGTCACAAGATATAAACCATATAACAGCAGGTTCCAAACAGGTTTAAGTGAAAGAATGCCAACTGAACATGGGAGGCTTTTGCCATCAGAGCATGAACACTACGCAGGAACTCTAGACATGAATGAACGAATAGCCATGACATTTTGCAAGAAAACACACAGCATACAACGACCAGCCAAGCAGAGCTTCGTGTTCTTCATAAACTTAAGTTCAGAAAACAAGTCCTAAAACTCCAACCAAGTCAGGCACTGAAACAGCGCAAAAGGGGATGCCTGATCAGCCATCTGGAGGGCTCGGTCTCACACATTCTGCAACTGAAAACAATTGTGTGAACATCTCCAATTCGTGTGCGCAAATAATAGGTACACTGATAATGATGAGTAACTGAAAATAATGATCTTTGAAAACAATCAGTAGTTAGAAAACATTCAGAACTAGAATAATGTCCTTCAAAAACATTTAGTAGCTAGAAAACATTCAGAACTAGCATAATGCCCTTGCTGTCCAGATACTCACCATGGCCTTCCTTCTGTAACCTCCTTTTCCCTGCTGATAGAAACATTCAGTTAACAGAAACAGATGGATCTTAGAACACATTATGCTAATAGAAACATACATTCAGTTACAGTTACTGAAAATAATGATCTTAGAAACATTCAGGAAATCCTGTGTGGCTATGAAATCAGTATCAGCAAGTCAAGTACTGTATTTCATTGAGTTGGACTAAGTGAAAACATTCTGTTATCAATTCTAGTGAACTGAAAACATTTAGTAGTTATAATACACATTCAATTATCAATTCTATTGAACCCAGCCCAGTGGATCCTGCAGTTCCTTCAAAGTAAATCATACATATATTATATATGTAATGTAATGTAACTCAAAAGTCAAATATAACATATGTCTTCTTCCCCACAGTGGCTAGTAGGTGGGGAAGAACCAGCCACGGTGAGCCCACCCGGCCGAAGAGGATCCTTGCCAGCCGTTGTCAGGGCAGATGGTCTCCTCATGGCGCCCCCACTGGCTCTCTATGCTCAACATCCTGACGACCCCGTCCGGGTAGCCCTGCCGGTCGACGAGGTAGATGCAGTTGGCGCGGCAACATCGGAACTCCGCCACAGAGAGCGCGAACGTGCGATTCCGCCCCAGGAAGAGATTGTTCCAGCCGATGTCCACCACGCGCACCAGCCGCAGTATTCTTCCCCTGGTATCCGTTTGCATGGTGCATGAAACAAACAAAAAGCAATCTGCTAACGGTGGAATCGGATCATACAAAAAAAAAATCAACCAACCAAACAGCTCCTAGGGAGCTCGTCGCCTTCCCCCACAAATAATGCGCCTTGCTTCGCCAAGCTTGGAGATGGAGCTTCTCCCTTTCTCCACCCACACGGACATGGCTTGTTTGGTTCAATAGCCTAGAGCAAACTTGCATGGCCTGTTACCATTGTGTTGCTAACTGATGCAAAACACAGGAGACATGCAGACGTTTGACAGATTCGCACAAGGAGACAGGTTAACATACAGGACCCAACTCACAAGCAAACCAAAATGATGGGTCACAAGATAAACCATATAACAGCAGGTTCCATACAGGTTTAAGTGAAAGATAGCCAACTGAACCTGGAAGGCTTTGGCCATCAGATCATGAACACTACGCACGAATACTAGACATGAACAACTGAACCTGGGAGGCTTTGGCCATCAGATCATGAACACTACGCACGAATACTAGACATGAACAAATAGCCATGACATTTTGCAAGAACACACGCAGCATACGACGACCAGGCCAAGTAGAGCTTCATGGTACATAATGGATTGTACTTAAAGAAATATATCAAATACCAAACCCCATGGGTCGCCTTCTTCATAGACTTAAGTTTTGAAAACAGATCTGAAAACTCCAACCAAGTCAAGCACTGAAACACCGCAAAAGGGGACGCCTGATCAGCCACCTGGAGGCTGGTCTCACATATTCTGCAACTGAAAATAATTGTGTGAACATCTCCAATTTGTGTGCACAAATAATGATGAGTAACTGAAAATAATGATCGTCAAACACATTCAAGTAGTTAAAAGGCATTCAAAACTAGCAGAATGTCCTTGAAAACACTCAGTAGCTAGAAACCATCCAGAACTAGCAAAATTCCCTTGCTGTCCAGAAACTGACCATGGCTTCCTTCTGTAAGCTCCTTTTCCCTGCTAATAGAAACATTCAGTTAACAGAAGAACGTGGATCTTAGACCACATTATGCTAATAGAAACAATCAGTTATCAGTAACTAAAAATAATGATCTTAGAAACATTCAGAAAGTCATGTGTGACTATGAAATCAGTATCAGCAAGTCAAGTATTTGAGTTGGAATAAGTGAATTCAGAAGCTACAAAAAAAAAAAAAAAAAATCAGTGATCAGTGACTGTACACATTCAATTATCAATTCTATTGAACCCAACCAGTACATAGATCTTGCAGTTCCTTCAGAGTAAATCATACATATATTATATATGTAATGTAACTAAAAAATGAAATATAACATACGTCTTCTTCCCCACAGTGGCTAGTAGTTGGGAAAGAACCAGCCACGGCGAGCCCACCCGGCCGAAGAGGATCCTTGCCCTTGGCAGCCGTCGTCCGGGCAGATGGTCTCCTCGTGGATGGTCTCCTCGTGGCGCTCCCACTGGCTCCCCATGCCCAGCACCCTGACGACCCCGTCCGGGTGGCCCTGCCGATCGACGAGGTAGATGCAGTTGGCGCGGCAACACGGGAACTCCGCCGCAGAGAGCGCGAACGCGCGATTCCGCCCCACGAAGAGATTGTTCCAGCCGATGTCCACCACGCGCACCAGCCGCACCGCCCCATCCCCGTGCCACTCCACCCTGTGCACCTCCACAGTACGCGCGTCCCCGTAGCCGCCGCCCTTGCTGCCCCCGTCGTCCACGGCGAGGCCCGCCATGTCGACGATGTCGTCGTCCGAGTTGTACACGACGTCGTCGTGCACCGAGACGAGGAGCAGCTGGCCGCCGCACTCCACCAGGTGCGTGTCGACGACGCGCCTCCCGGCGCCAGGGAGCTTCTCCTCCTCCTCCTCCTCGTCGTCCGCGCCGTCGACGTGCTCGAGCGGGATGACCGCGGGCGCGTCCCCGTCGACCTCGCAGACGCAGATCCGGGACGCGAAGGCCACGTAGAACCGGCCCTCGTAGTGCTCGACGCCGGCGTAGCCGGCGACGCGGAAGTCGAGCCGCGCCCACGCCCCGGTGGCGGAGCTGTAGTACGCGAGGCAGTTGGTCGGGAACCCGACGGCCACCGCGGCCCACTCGGCGGCCGTGGCGGGGTCGCCCGACAGCACGACGGTGCTCAGGTCGAGCCACCTGCTGAAGAAGCCGATGGGCGGGAGGTGGACGCGCGCGCCGGTCAAGGGGTTGAGGAGGAGGATGGCCTTGGGGCTAATCCTCGGGTCCGAGAGCGCGAGGTAGCCGTGGGACGAGGAGAGGTACTCCAGCCCCGCTGGCACGGCGGCGGCGAAGGGCAGGAGGCCGCCGCTGGGGGCGAGCCAGAACGACGACATGGCGCCGGCGCCCCGGCCGGAGCGGTCGGTGCGGGATCCGACGAGCCAGGGCCGCGGGCGCCACGCGGCCGGCGGCGTCGCACCAGCCCTTGCAGACGGCGCGGAAACGGATGCGGTCGACGTCGGAGGGGGAGGAGGGCGAATGCTGTGAGCAGCAGGTCCGCCGGCAGCGAGGACCACCCCGTGCCGCCCCTGCCGCCACACGCCATGCCCGGGCCCGGCGCTGAGGCGCCGAGGAGAGGATTGCTAACGAACAAACTGATTGACCCCTAACCTGCACCTGCCTGCGCTCGCCGCCGCTCGGTCTCTTTCACGGCACTGCTTGCCCGCCCACCCATTCCACTTTTTTTTTTTTTTTTTTTTTTTTTGCGACGACCCACCCATTCCACTCTTGGAAGTCAACATGCGCGGCTGATGCGTGCCGGGGGAGCCGGGTGACAGTTGACACGACACGATGGACTCGTGGATAGTGATGTACTGATGCGCGTGCGAGCAGAGTATGGTGTACCGGTGCACGAGCCGGTTCGGTTGGTGTTGACCTTGACCGGCGATGAAGGCAACCCGGATGGCCGGCTTTGGTTGGTGTTGGTGGGGACCGGGAATAGATGGCAACCGGGCAGGTTCGGGTGTAGCCTTCGCGGACATGCTCGCGGACCTGCATGTGACACACACTACACCCGAACCCGTCCCAAAACCTGTAGAACTTTTTGGGCTGCACCTAATCTGGCTTTTTATCCAAATACGATTTTAAAGGGATTGAGGTATATTTTAAAAGTAGAATATACTTCAATCCCTCAAAACTGTATGGATTGGAGTGTATTTAGGTGCTTGTGCCAAACAAATGTCGAATCGAAGATCTGTTCTCGCTTCGAACCCATCGGGATCTATGAAACCCACAAACTTGTGAGATGGAACTCGATAGTCACAAATCAAATCACACAGATTGAGAGAGAAATAGATGATAAATCAAAGAAACTCAAGTTCAAAAACACATATCAAGAAATATTTCTCTTCCTTTTTACGAATCCACACATCAATACACATATTCATAGCATCACGCAGTGCGCCACCGCCTCAGGGAGGCCGGGGCCGGGGCCATCGCCGTCACCATAACTAGGCGCAAGCGCACATTGTCGCAGGCGAGGCTGCAAGCGCCTATGGGGAACCATGCGCGGAAGGGCAGGGGGGTCAGGGAAGGCAAGCACGGAGCCGCCGACGCAGTGCGCCCTTGCGAGCTTGGTGTGGGACCAGGCTGCGGCGGGATAACGAGAATGGGAAGGGAAGGGGAAGAGAGCCTAGGAGTAGGGCCAGAGTTGATTGATATACCTAGAGTTATCTTAGTTGGGCCGACGCAGCGTATGTGGGCTTTTTTTTAGCACAACATCCTCATCTTCGGGGCCCGACAAGCACCCGCGGGGAAGGATTCGAACTAGCACCCGACCGGCCTCGTTTTGGGTCCTTGAACCCGCAAACCTGCGGGGGCGAAAACTGGACCCATCCTCGCCCCCATCAGGTCTGAAACCCGTGGGTTTCGGGTTCAGACTCGCTCTGTTGCCATCTTGAGAAAAACCACCCTAAGTGCTTCTGTACCTTCTCATGAAGTATCGACCCATGAGGAGGAAAAGACTGTATTACACCTTGTATAGATTGAAAAAAAATCAATTCGAAGTATTGTAGCATTCTCGTTTTATTTGGCAATTATTGTCCAATCATGGACTAACTAGGCTCAAAGATTTGTCTCGTGATTTACAAGCAAATTGTGTAATTAATTATTTTTTTACTTACATTTAGTGCTCTATATATACAACTAAAAATTGATTTAGCGGAGAGATTGAAAAAAAATCTAGAATTTAGAGGGAAACTAAAAAAGGCCTTAGTTGCACAGAAGAACCGGTATCTGACTTGATCGATTAGCAAAGGAATTGCCTCTTGCCACCATGCACGGTGTATGAAGATGCCAAATCGATATCTTCCCGTGATTTTCTTCAACAAACCACACTTTGTGGTGCGTGGTATTGGCGGCATGCTAGCTAAGTTTAGAGTTTTGGTATAGGGTTCGTTTGCAAATATTTTAGTTCTCTAGACTCAAAAGATTCGTCTCATAATGTACAACTAAACTGTGTAATTAGTTATTTTTTTTACTTACATTTAATGCTCCATGTATGCGGGTTAAAACTTGATGTGATGTAGAGAGAGTGAAAAAATCTAGAATCTAAACAGGGCCCAAAGTTGACTCTAGCCCATATAGAGAGACTTATAGATAAGCTATTTTTAGCCAAATTGTTAACTAATTATTAATCAAACAGCTAGTAAATGCTAACTAATTTAAAATATTTTTAGTCTAAATTAATGGCCCTGTTCGCTTTGCTTTGATCACAAGAAAGAAAATCCCGTGAAATTATTCCAAACGTCTCCATGGAAAGGGAAAGGGGGAAAAAACTCGGCTGGAGTGTCCCGAACTCCTCTACCAATAAAATATCGGGGGGTCTCTTCGCAAAAGGCGGTACCGAAAACGCTCCTTGCCTTCCCTTCCCCACTTCCCCGGCCCTGCCTCCCGCCGCCGACACCGCCACAAACCCCTAGCCGCTCCACCCCCGCCGCCGCCATGGCTGACCCTCGGATGTTCCCGTCGGGCTCCGACGACCGCGCGGACGCCTCCGACGCCGGACGCCGGCTGTACAACCCGTACCAGGACCTCAACATGCCCTACAGCTACCGGACGCTCTACGACCTCCCCACCTCGCCGGAGTTCCTCTTCCAGGAGGAGGCCCTGGCGCAGCGGCGCTCGTGGGGCGAGAACCTCACTTTCTACACGGGCGTCGGGTACCTCTCGGGCGCCGTCGGCGGCGCCGCCTTGGGCCTCCGCGACGCCGCCAGGGGCGCCGAGCCCGGGGAGACCGCCAAGATCCGCGCCAACCGCGTGCTCAACGCCTGCGGCAGCTCCGGCCGCCGCGCGGGCAACACGCTGGGCGTCATCGGCCTCATGTACGCCGGGATCGAGAGCGCCATGGTCGCGGCCCGCGACCGCGACGACTGGATCAACAGCGTCGCCGCTGGGCTCGGCACGGGCGCGCGCTCTTCCGCGCCGCCAACGGGCCGCGGTCCGCCGCCATCGCTGGCGCACTCGGCGGGATCCTCGCCGCCGCCGCCATGGGCGGCAAGCAGCTAGCCAAGAGATACGTCAACGTCATATGATCGTGTTTTTGTGCCGTAGGCCGTAGCAATGGTTCGCGTGAGCGATCAGTGAAATGGATACCTACTCCGTTTGAGAAGGGGGTTTACCTATTCTGAATGATAATCCATGCTTTGTTAGTCATGTAAACCAGCTGGATGGGAAATTTTGAGCTGCATTGCAATGCAACATTGTGCAATTGCAAATTGCAATGCGTCTGTGGCCTTGTTGAGCAATTAGAGCTGATCTAATAGTATGATCTTGTCTGGTGATGTTTAGTTCTGTGTGCTTTTATATCTTTATTTATTTATGTTGATGAGCGATATATGGAGACCCGTTTATCTCTCCTTGTGTTGTGGTGATGTGAGATTAGCAATCAATATAGTTCAGAGATGAGAGATGCATCTGGTTCTCTCGTGATCTGTTCGAATTGAGGCAGGTTGAGCGTCTGCGCCATCATCTCCATTTCATACCATGGTGAAATTAAAAAATTTTGTAACAAGGCCTTCATAATTCATAGAAATTACAGATTTAGAAGGCAAAAAGTTCGCAATGAAATGTTCATAAAAATTACATTACAGATTGTAAAGCAAAAACTTCAAATGTTCACACAGAAATTGCAGATTGGGCAGTAGGACCAGCAATTTTTATCACAACGAAGCCTTCATAGAAACTACAGATTGGGAGTTCTCAAAAAAAAAAAAAAAAAAAAACAAACAAACAAACACTACAGATTGGGCGCTTCATGACAGCAGCTTGAAAATATTTCTATAATGCAAAATACCATTATCAACCGACTCCTCCCATGTGAAGTGTCACCACATAATATAAGTATAGTTAAAACAGCACAAAGAGCACTAGAACAAAACCACAGAAGGAAGACGCTTTACTTTTAGATTGTTGATGAGATGATTAGACAACAGGAGTCAGTGGCCAATGGTATCTGGTTTTCTATACTTCTGGCATTTGAATACAAATATCAATCCTATCAGAAAACACGAGAAGAAAAGAAGGGGAAATCGTGGGGAGGCTACGCCGAGCTCTACTCTGCCGTGTGTGGCACAATAGTCAGGACTTGCTACATCATGTTCTCTATATCATGACAAAACTGGAAACTGCACTAGCACAAATCCCATAACACACTAAGCTGCATTCTGTTACAGCCATTACAGCCTTCGGATATCGATATTATTCAGCAACCCCATGGGAATAAATCAAAGATTGGGGGTATTTTGACTTCCGATTCACGTCTATGGTCTTGGTGTTTTCTAAGGGTTCAGAGGCTCATCTTCTGCAGTCATCTCCACTACTTCTGTAGGGAAATTATCATAGTTAGAAACCAAAAAGACTTACATCTGATTCGAAGGCAGAAAAATATGGTGTTTACAATATAAACATAGAGAAATGTAAACATACTTGTCGATCTGTGAAGATCAGAGACAACCATTAAGCGCCTCTGCAAGATTGCTGCCATGAAAAGGAAAATGGAGCACATGCCGAACATGACAGTTATTGGGAACGCATTCACCTGCACAACAACATTTGTAAGAAAATAATGATAATAATAGTTGAGACAAGATGTCCTAATATATAGACCAAATTTTTAGAGGAACTTCTATTTATCCACATGTTTCAGCTGAACAGGTCCTTGAGTTCCTTCATTGTTTGTATGTTTTTTTTTAAAAAAAAAAACATGAATCTGGAAATAGGAGTTTCAAGTATTTTTTGTTGCTTACATTGTATAGTACCACACAAACAAACAGGTTGAGTGGTATACGGAAGAAATTCATGATTGTGCTTCTTGCCTCCTCAGGAATATATTGAGATCTCATCTTCATGATTGATGGCCAAAATATACCAACACATGACTCAAAGGTACAGAAACCAAGAAGCTGTAAGCAGCCTCCTAACGAAATGCTACCGCCTTTCTCCCCAGAGGGAGGTACTAGGAACTGTAAAACATAAACAGGTAATGTTAGAGAGAGAGAGAGGGGGAGGGAGGGAGAGGGAGACTGCACGATGTGATCAACAGACTTACATTAGTGACAACGGGGAGGAAAAGAGTAAAGGCTGATACTAAAAACACAATTTGCATATAACCTTCAACCTTCAGCTTCCGAGCTAACAAACGAGAAGCAATTGAGCTACCCAGCATCGAGGAAAGCATGAAAGTAGCAAATATGAAGCCGTGAGGAATGTCCTCATTCTTTGGGCTCAGAGCAGGAGTCCACAGGAAAACGAAAGTATACATTGATCCCTCAAACAATGACTGTATGGCTCCAAGCAATGCAATCTTCTCATCTGAAATTTCAAGAGAGTTCCTTCCATGTCAATTTTAAAACTCACCAAATTTATCAAGCCATTTCCTAAGCTAGGACAGGTAAAATCTACCTGAAGCAATGGCTTTTGCTGCACCCTTGAACTGGGTTATCAAGTCCTTGCTGTCAGATGAATCTCCGTAGTTCTCACCCCATGATGATAAGATAATTGCCATTCCTATTGCTAGGAAGCAAGCAGCGGCATCAAATGGAGCCACAGGACCAAAACCCATGTTATCAGCAAGAAAATTTGCAAACAGCCCAGCAACAATCGCCACTAGACCATTGCCAAGAAATATAGCCTTGGAGAATGTTATCGACAACCATTGTGGATCAAATCCTTTCTGCACAATAACAGTGTAAAATTGCCCATTGTCAGCAAGAACAAAAAGGATTGAGAAAACAATGCCATCAATGGCTTCTCATTGGAAGAATAAAGAGCAAAGTTTATATAGACAAAAAGAACAGTGCATTGCATTGATATGTGAGCAATGGACTTTCCATGATACTTGTACATTTCAGTACAGAAATGTACAAATTATCAGCAGGGACGTCCATCATCCTGAAATATCCAATTGGACTGGGCCACAGTTTTAATTGCTGGCTTGCTCTGGTCAAGCATGTGAATACCAGATAGTCCAGATCTGCCAACAAGGGCTTCAAATCAACAGAAGATAAAACAAATGGACTGCTGGCAGGTGACACGAAGACTGCAACATAATGATCCTGATGTACTGTGTTTTGCAATGCATTATCATTGAAACCATCCTCCAAAAAATTATTACCATAATTATATTTTAATTCAGGTATGCTCAATTTTCTATACCTGAGAAGTCATTTTATACATGGTGTACTGGCACTCTAGAAGTCAAACCTCCTAAGTAGTTTATCTTTTGCTAGCTTCAGTCAACCTATATACCCAGTACTGGCAACACATGTACACAAAACCAAACGCAAAACAAGTCCAAAATGTAATTAATAGAAGCTGTTGCAAGGGGAACACGATGCGCTGATTAGGATTAAAGTTAAAGCAGGTCATCTCCGAGGTATCATCATCACTGTGGACTGTGGAGGGAGGGATCTGGGCAGGTACCTTGTTGTGCTCAGCAACGAGCCACGACTCAAACGCTGAGAAGAGCAGCGAAGTGGCAATGCCTCCAAGGACGCGGCCAACCATAAGAATTTTGTACTGGGGGGAGTGCTTGGTGAAGCAGCTGAGGATGTAGGTGATGCAGTAGGTGACGCACGCCCTCTTCCGCCCCCTGACCACCCACCCAAAATCCCATCAGCCTCGTCGCCATCCACACCCACCAAAACAGAACGAAGAAATCGAGTGAATTCGCCCAGGGGAGACGGGGTAGGGCGCACGCACTGCTTATCCGCGAGGGATCCGACGACGGTGCCGAAGAGCATGGAGGAGCCGAAGCCGGCGATGAAGAGGCGGCCGATTTCGCCCTTGTCGAAGCCGTACTGGCTGTAGAGGTAGTACACGTAGGGCCCCTGCAGCCAGTCCCCCGCTGCAGCACCGGAGCGCAAAAGCGTCAGAGACCACCACCAAACACCACCGGCATTGGGGCCCCCAGTCCAGATCTGGAGGGCGCGGTGCCGCGACGCGACGGGAATCCGAGGGAGGGAGGAACCAGAACCAGGAATCGGGACAGGATGGAGGGCGTAGTACGTACACATCATGAGGGAGTAGACGAGGATGTAGTTGTTCTTGAAGGAGTTGAAGGCCGGGGAGGTGCCGACGCGGTCCTTGCCGGACTTGCCGAGCTCCAGCGCCGCCACGATGGCGGCGAGCGCGCCGAACACGAGGTAGTAGAACATCTCCATGGCGGGCCGGAGAGATCGCGAGGGGTGGCGGAAGGGGACGGGGAAAGGCCGAAAGGGTGGTGGGATTTGGGGGTGGCGATTGGTGAGGATTTATACGGCGCACCGGCCTGGCGTGCGCTTCTTCGTTCGTCGTCCCGACGGGATTTTGGTGGCGAGGCGCAGGCAGGGCAGCAGTGGGCACTGGAGGCAGGCGCTCTGGTGGTCTGCCCGTGGTGTGCCGTGCGCGTGCGGCGTGCCGAACTGAACGGTTTGGCTGGGCCGCACTAGACCAGGTGGCTCGTGCCTGCCGTGCCGGTGCCGGTGCTGGCTGAATTTCATAATGTTCAGTTTGGTGTTTGCCTGTTCCACTTAGTAGTGTACCTTGACTAGTAAAACGAATTAAAAGAACAATTTGATTAAAAAAAGAATTTGACCTAACCTATATCTTCTCTAATGTCCATCCGTCTCTCACAATCGTCCTTTTCACTAAAACTCTTATTGATGTCACACCACTCGGCTCTAGAGTGATTCATCCAAAGCCCAAGTACTGAAGTACATTATATTTTCATATTTTTTAAGCTCACAACATGTTCACGTAATGACCTCTTATTTAAGTTGAGCTAATCTCGTATTAATTTCTCATAAGAAGATCAATCTTTTATTCCACTAGCATTTATTATGGATCTTAAAATTTATTTGATTCACTAGCATCATGCTCGTGCGTTGCAACGGAAACACAATAATTTCTATTAGATTTGTTATCATTCATGACTAAACGATGTATGTATGTACACAATAATTTCTATTAGTATATCAAGTGCTTAATGCTCTACACTATATATGATCTTGAACTTAAAGTGTGTGCGCGCGCGAGCAAACCGTTACAGAATCCCAATGTCTTCCCATTAGATTAGAAGTAATCACATTGTCATCCCAAGTTCCAGTCCAATTGTCCATTAAAAAAATGTTCCAGTCCAACTTAACAACCTTTTGGTATCAACTCTGATCAAATGATCAATTGTAGTTATACACTATTTTGTTGGCATAATAGCTTCATATAGTTACCGTTGTAAGATTGATAATCTTATACAACTTAGAATGCCAAGGTTACACGTATCGTACTTAACTCGCTGCTTCCTGATTGGGCATAATTACCTAGAATATGTTCAGTGCCCAGAAAAGAGATTACTAATGACCATAGCAAAAGAAAGAACAAGCTAATAGTAAAAGCAATGCAGATACGAGATTAGGCTCAACTCTTGACCACGGCAATCATTGTAATCTCCCACTGTTGGCTGCATTGTTTCTTCTCCTCTTTTACAAACTTTCCCTGATCTCCCCCAGCCCGGGATCCTTGGCCAGAGCGCTCCAGGATTGGAAGCCGTCTCGCCAACGCCACTGCCGGAGAAAGCGAGCTCCCCGAGCGCAGGTCAGGCCGCCCCGGGAGGGCCCTCCAACAGGAGTGAATCCGCGGGTCAGAGGACCTCCGCTGGTCTTCGCCTGAGGAAGTTCCGGCAGCGTATCCTGCGCAAGAATGCCTCGCCTCTGCTGCCGCCAATCTCCCAGGCAACGCCGCAGGCTAGGTTGCCGACACGGAGCCGGAGAATCGCCGCGCAACCCCTGTCGAGGGTGCCAGTTTCCAAGCGCGGGGAGTTTCTCGTCATGAAGCGCATGGGCTACTTGAAGGGCGCGGATAAAGTCAACACGGCGGCGAAGAAGGCATACGACAGCATTTTCGTTGATAAGCTCTCTGCATCGCACGCCGAGGCCATTAGGGTGCTCTTCCCCGACCCTTCTAGACCAACACGGCGGAGGGGACGCGGAGGCTCGCACGCCTAAGCGACCTCGAGGCCGGAGCGGCCGACCTACGTTGTTAAATTCGCGAGTAATAGCTTCTAGGCTCAGCGTTTAGGGGAGAGAGCAATTTGTATAACATGTAATCCCCAAGTACACCGTTTGAACACTGTACTAAAAACTTCTTTCTTAAATGCAATGATGCGCAAATCTTTTGCGTATTCGAGAAAAAAAAAAATGGAAGCAAATTATGTGTGGCGTAACCTTCTAAATTATATGGCCCACAAGCACCGACATTGTCTCTAAGACCTCTGTCGGCCCATTTGTTGTGTACCACATAACCTAAAATGTTTTGTCGGGTGGATCCCCGATAAACCCGCGATTCTTCGAGGATCGATACTTACGAGAGACATCACAAAGATTACAACAGTTTTCATACAAAATACCGGAGTAGCGGAAGACTTACAATAACTTAATTTACAAAATTTTTGTCAAACTTATACCAACCAGAATAGCATTATTACAAAACAAATGAAGTATCATTACTTAACTTTATTACACTCACGCAACGAAAGTACTCTGCCCACAGGCCACACAACTTATTCATCAGCAAACTCTTTCTCGATCACCGTCATGCAACAAGGGCCGTAGCACACTTGTTCACACGGTTCACCTGCAATAGGGGTTGAACAAACCACGAGTACAAAAAGTACTCCGCAAGAATTACCCGACCAAAATTGGGGGAGAAGACTCAAGAATGCTTTGCTAATAGGAATCAAGGTAAGGCTTTAGCAAGATCAAATGACACTTTTGCAAAAAGAGACTAAGCCAATCCTTACTTTACTACATTAATCACTTGTCAACCATGTATCGGATTCAAAACTTTCCATCATCCACTTCCATGATTACTACGATGCTTTGGTGCTTGGATCACGGCTCCCATATCGTGGAGCACCACGGCGATTCGAATCGCTTAATATACCCAAATGGGCTTCCTAGCCACCACGATGTATGCGAGGACCGAACATCTTACATACATCAACTCACGCTTGCATTTCTCCCGGCCGAACGGGTCCTAGCCACGAGGTACAAGACACCATCTCCCTACGCCGCGGTCCCCTTCCACGGTGGCCCGTAGGATGGGTACACGCTACTCTCGTCCCCAGATCCGTTCTCGTCAAAGATAGTACAAGGGAGCTTACCGCCATTAGCATGCGACTAGTACTATCCAATAACCTCATGATCCCAGGGGCCAAGGCAACGAACGGTGCTTAACCGACTCACAAGTGGGCGACACTACACCGGGGCACTAGCCCCTCCCCGGTGCAAGTCACTCCACCCTGGTCTCAATTTACTCATCATCATGCTCTTGTTGCGTACCCTTGACCCGATCAAAGTGAAGGGATACCAACAAGTAACATCGTTTTTTAAGTAAATGCCCTCAACGGGGATATTGTTATCACATTTTTGGAAAACGTTTTATTTGTAAAAGCCTAGGCTATCGGCAAGACTAAGCATACACTAGCATTTGCGAAATCATAACAGGTATCCGGGGTGTATAGCAAGGTACGGTAAATGCATCAAATAAGGATATCACACAACTCCCTGTTACCTAATGCATCACATCGGGAACATACAATATAAAAAGATTTTCGAAATACAAGGAAGGGTTTGAATGCATCCGGGGCTTGCCTTGGGGCTCGACGAAGTTAGGTTTAGCGATAACACTGCCGAGATCAGGACCAACCTCCTCACACTGATAACCTTCCTCCGAGACGGGAGTCGGATCAACTACACGATTGAGATGCATGATTACAAAGGCAAAGAATAAAAGGAGCATGTGATAATGATGCAACGATTGTTAACCTATCTTGAGTACAACTTTCCTTCACGGTATAGTTGCACTAAGAAGGTATAACTAGCGTCAACGACGACGGACTAGTGATACGCAATCAACATGAAATGCCGAAGGTCATTAGGGTTAATGACCTAGGGTCTTCACTTAATTCCAAAATCAAACAACCCTAATAGTGATTAAGGTTAATTACTAATTTATTAACCATTTTTACAGTTGTTGAAAGCCACTAATTAACTTGCTAATTGGAGATTAATTACACCCTAATTAATCAAGAAATTAACTAATTAAACATTAATTTAAACAAGGTATTAATTAGGCATAATACAAAACTTAGTCAAAACAGGATCAAACTTTATAATTAAGATCATTATCATCTAAATAGCATGCAAAACAAATTTCATAAATTTTGGAGTTATATTTTATTTATTAAAAATCATGGAAGTTGCCTTTCTTAATTTAAAGAGCAAATTAAAGCATAATTAAATTTTATTGAAAATTCAGAGTTAGCATTTTTCTGGTGTAAAGCTTCACTTAAGGAACACAGACATATTTTTTTGTTACATTTTTATTTGCCCAGGATAAATTCCAACAAAAAGATGAAATTCAGCATTTGAAAATTAAAAAGGAAAAAGAGAAACACATTTTCACCGCGCACTGGGCCACTGTGCAGCCCACGGCCCGCACGGCCCGCACGGCCCGGCCGGAGCTCCCGCGCGTCGCCCGCCTCCTCTTCCTTCTCTCGGCTGACAAGGTGACCCCACCCGTCGGCGCCATCTCCTCCCTCTCTTTCTCGTTCAAACCGGCGACGGCGGCGGCGGGGGCGGGTAGCCCGTCGCCGGTGGACACAACTGCTCGGCCAAGTATCGATCCCGGAGGAATTGTGGTTTATCGGGGGTTCACCCGACAGGACATTCTAGGTTATGTGGTGCTCAAGTACGGCTGACAAAGGTCTTAAGGACAATGTCAGGTGCTTGTGGGCCATATAATTTAGAAGGTTCTGCCGCACAGTGAGTACTTGAGCAACTTGAGAAAGTTTGCAATACATACTGCAGTCCAAACAGCCTGGTCTGAAATTTGCTATTCTGGTGCAGTATTGACATTAGTAATAAGTGGTGGTTGCATATAAGACTTTAAGAGAGAGACTGGCAAGTAATTAAAATGAGTTACGACAGAAAATTTAGAAAATTCATAATTGCATCTTTTTTTTTATAGATCTATAGAAGAGGAGTTTACTCAATCAAGCATACAAATCTGCCACAATGATAATACAAATTTGAAGAGCACCTAGATGAACCAAAACTAAAAGTAAACTTTAACGAGGAACAATGTCGGATGGCCATGAGATATAGTTACCTATTTGACCAATGTTATGGGTAGTACACTGTAAAACAGAACTGAACAACACAGAAGCATAGCTCTTTATCAGTTAGTACAGTCTAGTTCCAAGAGTGCTGAACCACTGCTAAACAAAACGAGCATTCCAACAAACACATGAGGATTACACATGGTGATTTGAAAGATAGAGAGCCAATAAACATAGCTTGTTAGCGGCCAGCAGCGCCACGTTTTTGAGTAGGCAGTGGTGGAGTCTGCGCGGCAGGGTGTACACACAATTCAGTAATAATTTCAATAAGAAATGAGAAAAAAAATGGGGAAGAATCTTACTGTGTGGCCATGCCTGCTGTTGCCTATCGGAGCGCTATGCGATGTTGCTGGTGGTGCTTGACACGAGCTGACACATGGATTTGGAATTGTTGCTGCTGATTCTGTCAGATACATGGTCTGGAAGGAAATGCACAGACACCATGTCCATCGCAAGCAATCTTCACTGCATGCCGACCTAGCCGCCCCAATTGCCATGGGGTTTGGAGGGGGAGCACGGGATTGGGTGGCGGCTTGTGGGAATTGACTGGGGAGGCTTGGATCCAGCGGGGATGGGCGAGGGAGATTCGGAGAGGAAGGTGGCGGCGCACAGCGGAAGAGGCATGGCGAATTTGGCCATCTGATAAAAAAATTAGAGATCGCGAGAAGGTATGGAGAGTCTCTTGAGAATGGTCTTACGACCAAACATTTTTGGCCATTCGAGGACCTATCGGATCAAAATGAAATTCGGTCATCTTTTTTTCTTTTGACAAAATTCGGTTATCTATTAGCAGAAGCAAAGATTGAGACCAGAACTACGGCGGCCAAAAGTCTACAAGGAGAGAGGATGGATAATGTTTTAGATTAGGATGATATAGGAATAAGTATGTACATTGGATCAGCTTGAAACCTATATGGGTGTTTCTAAAGTGCAGGCAGAAAAAAAAAGAAGTGCAGCTTACGATTTGTTAGTTGTCATATCGCTTTTTCATAGAGGTTCATGCTCACGGCTATGCATAAGAAACATTTCTCCTCTGCAATGGGCCTTGGTTAAGCGTAGATATCCAACACGCATGAAAAAGAAAAGGAAAAAGTCTAAAAAAACCCCCCAAACTATTGATGGTGGTGCACATTCGACTCTGAACTATGAAACCAGGCGTTATGCACTTTAAAATTTAAGATCAGGCACAAAACGCACCCTAAGCGGTATTCTGAGGCGGTTTTGCCGACGTGGACACGCCCAGCTGGCATCCACGCCACCGTGGACATGGGGCCCACATGTCAGGTCAGCCGCTGGGATAAGAATACGCCTCCGGCCTTGCCTTCCCGTGTCCATTGCGCCTGAGCATGCCCCAAACGCTCGCCGCCGTCGCCATTGCCGTCGCCTAGGGTTTGGGCCGCCGTCGGTGAGGGACACTGTGGGTTCGGCGGCAAGGGAGGAGAGGCTTGCTGGAGCTGCATCATCGCCATGGCGGAGTCCAGCGGGAGGTCTTCGCAGGGGTCAGGCTCAAGCGCCATGGCTGGCGGCAACGGTGTAGAGGTGAGGGGTTCGCCGGTGCCCTATCGGATTGGGCCTTTCGCCTATGTCCCTGCGGTGTTTTGCAAGTGCAACATGAAGGCGGGAAGGTGGATTTCGTTGAGTCCATTGAACCCTGGCCGTAGGTACTACAGGTGCCCATCTGCTCATGTAAGTACAGTCCAAGTCATGGTTCATGAATGGAAGCTGCTTACTGTGTGTTCATGATGTTGAAAGATTTAGTAATTTCAGTGATAATGTGGTTGCAGACGCAGCAGGATTGTGGTTTTTTTGAGTGGTTGGATCCACCCACCAGTGCTTGGATAAAGGAGTTGCTGTTGGATCTCAAGGGTGTTGTGGATAAGTTGAAGAATGAAAGGGGGCAGCCTATTGTTGATGAAGCTAGAGAACAGCATTACCAGGAGGTGGAGCAGTTGAATCAGTCTTTGCAAAGGCAAGTGGTGGACATGCAAGCTCAGTTGGAAGCTAAGGATTTGGAGTTGTTGCAAACAGATGTCGATTTGGTTGACAAAGATGAGCAGCTGTTGAAGAAAGATGATGAATTGAAAGCTTTGAGGAAGGAATTGGAGGAACTGAAGATAGCTAGAAGGATGAAAGGATGTAGTAGCTTGTTTGGTTTCTTGTGTGTTTTTGTTGTGGGTATGGTGGTTGTCATGATTTTCAATGGAAAATCAGAGTAGGAAGTGTAGGGGTGTAGATCAAGGATGGTTGGTGTAGGGGTGTAGATCATGGATGGTAGTTAGATGAATGCAGTTTCTTTTGAATGTAATATAAGTACTTTGTTTCAGTTTCTTTGAATGTAACATAAGTACTTGGTTCCAGATCAATGAACTATGAAAACTGTCTATGAAAACTGTCTTTCCTATGTGAGAATGTGTTGCCAATGCATGACAATTCAGAAATTTGACATAATCTTTCATGACAGTGCATCCAGAGAAGACACATGACAATGATCATGATAGATAGATACTTCATTATACCACAACTAACCAAGCATGACTCCACTTTGCATGCGGTGTATTTTTGAGAACCAAGGTTTTGATCAAGGTAGTCATAACTCGACTTAATTATATTACATAACCAAGCATGATCAAGCCTTTGCATGATCTGTCACCCATGTGACCATCACTGAAGTTTTTCACCAGTAGTGTTTCACAAAAAACTAAGGTTATCACTATCAACCATGTGACCATCACTGCAACATGAGTTTTTTACAGAAAATGGTCACAGTTACTGCCTTGTAGATAGAACTAATAGCATGACAACAGGGTAGTCCAGACAACTGCCAATATCTACATGTGCACTCTCTTTTTTCCAAATTTACTATGAATTTCCTATCTTCCCTTTCTTGCACCTCAAATCCATCTGCACCATTCCATAGTACATAACATTTGCCGACAGGTTCTATGTTCATCTTGAGCTTTTTGAAGATGTTGGGGCAAATTTGACTTGTCCATTTTGCAGCCCTCGGATCTATTCTCTTGGATTCTAACCATCGCCTTCTTCCTTATGCTCTCACACATTGATATCACTTTGGAAAGAACCTTTGCTTCCATAATACCGTGGTTGAAACTCTCACACATGTTGTTATCAACCGAGTCACGCTTGTTTCCTAACCTAAAAAAGGCTACGCTCCAAATTAACTCGGGAGAGGTGCTCATCATATCTATAGCACCTTGTGGTGTTTCCTGAGCCAAGTAAGCTCTGTACAAGTTGAAAATTGGCCTACTTGAAGCTTTTGCACACCTCCACCATTTTTTCTGCAGATTCTTATCAGTGTACTTCTTTCTCCAGTTGGCATATATATGCCTAGCACACATCCTATGTTCAGCTGCTGGCACTAATTCTTTGACTGCCTTCAAGAGTCCCTGCAACAAATAATAGAGAATTATGTAATGTTGGCACTTCATGAGCTTAGTAAGTATCAAATTAGGGAATTATCTGGGTACACACAATCTTACCTTTTGCTGATCTGAAATGAGCACCCAGTCTTCACCTCCATTAGCAATGTTTAGGTCCTCCTGTAGCAATCCAATGAACCAGTACCATGTATCATAGTTTTCTATAGGTACAGCTGCCCAAGCCACTGGATACATTTGGTTGTTGGCATCCCTCCCAATAGCACACAGCAGGTTCCCATTGTTGGCACCTTTAAACCAGCATCCATCAAGTCCAATAACTTTTCTGCATCCTGCCAGAAAACCTTTCTTCAAAGCATCAAAGCAAACATACATTCTCTCAAACACCTTTTTTTCTTCATTCTCTTGGTCCAGACATACAACTACTGTGCTACCAGGATTTGACCTGAGTAGCTCTAACTGGTAGTCATAAACCCTTGTGTACTCCCCTTTCATAGCATCAAGTGCTTGCTGCAGGACCATAGCCTTGGCTCTTTTGCACTTTGAAATTGAAACATCTGCAAACAAGTCCTTCTGCACTGCAGCCTGCATGAGGGCAACACTCCAAGTGGGGTTATCCTTGATTTGGTCATAATAATGTTTTGCAATCAAAGATGACCTAACCAGCCTGTTGTCTCTTCTTGGTGGGCAGGTGTGACCAGGTACATAGGTCACTATCTTAAACCATGCAGACCTGCTAGTCTTGGACCCATAGATCAACCAATTGCACCCAGGCCAGTCACATCTAGCCCTAACCTTAGTCTTTTCAACCTTGACAAATTTGAGTGACCTATGTGCCTTCACTCCATACTTCTCCACTGCCTTCTTGAACTGCCTACTGTCTCTGAATGCCATCCCTAGTGCAAACACAGGTATCTCTGCCTTACTATCGTACCTATTCTCCAATGTCTTCCACCTTTCAGTTTCACCATCACTATGCTCTTCATAAGAATAATCCTCACTTGAATCCAGGAAAGGACTGCCTTCATCATCTAAATTGGGAACTTCAACTACTAAATCTGCTGCTGTAATGTTCAGCACATGACTCCCTTCCATACCTTGTTTCTTTGCTCTCAAGTTAAGCCTAATCTGCCTTGCATAATTTCTCAACTGAATGGCCTCCTCATCATCTGTAGAACTATCATCTGATGTTTGCTGCTTGTACTCTTCATCATCTGCTTCATATGAATCTTCTTCCTCTGCTACTGCTTTTCCTTTGTCAGTTAACTTTGCAGGTGACTGGTAGAATGCCACAAATGATCTATAGTCTTTATCCTGCATCCTTGGGCTTTGCAGTACATTATCATCCCCCAAATCATCATCTACTTCATCAGCTGTAACATTCCCACCCTCATCATCACCGCCCATATGTCATCATCATCTGGGCTTATCTCCATACCCACCTCCTCAACAAATATGTCCACACAACCACCATCAATGTGATAAGAAGCCATTACTTTACATGATTTATCATCTACCAACAACACAAGCCCATCAGTTTCTCATCCCAGGTTTCAACCAAGTAGAACCTCAACACACTTGTTGCATTATAATGATCAGCTAGATGTCCCTTGATCTCAAAAAAAAAAAAAGCTTGTCCAACTCTATCCATGATTCACCAATGTCTCCACCAAAATAGAACTGCTTCGGACCTACTTGGGTGAATCTACCACCAAAGTGAAACCTTACACAAATTCTATCCAGAGGATCCATCCTGCAATCAAATGCACATTCCCTCAAAGAACAGAACACACAACAACAAAGGATGAATTTTTTGAAACCCTAACTATCCGCCGCACTATGATTCTTCGTACACAACAACAAAGATAGCCTCATCATGGTATAACACTACTCCAAAATGACCCCTAACACGAATTTCAACCCTAATCAAACCCCTCACCCAAAACCACAAATGCACCCGAACCCCTGCTGTCAAATATCACAACGCGCAAATGCATACTACAAATTAGGGCTGCGGGTAGGATATGCGAACCTGGTCGACGAGCAGCAGTCCAATCACCGTGGCCTCCTCCCGATCATCGGAGCGCCGCCCGACTCGCCGGTGAGGGAGAAGAAGTCGGGGGGGAGACGAGAAGACGCGCGGGCGGAGTGCGAATGGGAGACGGAAAGCGAAAAGGTGGAGGCGTATTCTTATCCCAGCGGCTGACCTGACATGTGGGCCCCATGTCCACGGTGGCGTGGATGCCAGCTGGGCGTGTCCACGTCGCCAAAACCGCCTCAGAATACCGCTTAGGGTGCGTTTTGTGCCTGATCTTAAATTTTAAAGTGCATAACGTCTGGTTTTATAGTTCAGAGTCGAATGTGCACCACCATCAATAGTTCGGGGGGTTTTTTAGACTTTTTCTAAAAAGAAAAGGAATGTCAGCCCAAGAAGTTGGGCGCATGAAAAGAAAAGGAATGTTAGCCCAAGCAGTTGGGCCTCCGTTTTCGGCTTTCCTATGCAACTGTCTGGGCTTGGCTCGTCGTGGGCTACAGATATCTGGACTGCATCTCCATAAGAAAAAATAGACGTTGGGAAAGCAAACAACTCAGAAGCCGAAAATTCACAATCAGCAAGGGCCAAGGGGCCAATAGCAACAGAGTTCCATTCATCAGGAGACAGGAGGAGGAGAGAGTGATGACAAGTTGACAACAGAGTGAGAACACAGGAACTCTGCTTTTGGACTAACCAAACAATAGAAAAGCAGCAGCACAAGAACCTCATTTGGATTTTTGCTCCTGGTCCTGGAGACTTCACGAGTTCACCTAATAAACCCGGAAACAAGGTTTGAGCACCACCAACCAAGAGGCTCTCGGCTCTCCCACTGACCGGCCGGCCGTCCAGTGTCGGATGGAATTCCTGGATGTCCCATTCAGGTGAGCACGTCCGGATAAAGACTAGGAGCGAGCGGC
This sequence comes from Chrysopogon serrulatus, assembly GCA_015844335.1. Lineage (NCBI taxonomy): Eukaryota > Viridiplantae > Streptophyta > Magnoliopsida > Poales > Poaceae > Chrysopogon > Chrysopogon serrulatus. The sequence continues at coordinate 50,781 of JADLZL010001646.1, read as the reverse complement.
GTGACATTGGCCAACGCCAGCACGGAGAGCTGCCTTTACAAGCCAGTAACGACGCCTCTTGGTTGCTTCAGCGTCACCTCCCTGACCCATTTTGTTGAGCGGCGGCGGCGGCGTTTGTGCAGTTAGGTCTCATGCATGACGCAGCTCCTCCTCGATCTTCAACTGATCCCAATTAGCACACGCGATTACGCGATGCCAACGCATGACTTTCTGTTTCCATGTTTTGGCTTTTCAGATTTCCATGGAGTCTTTATCCAGAATCCAGAATAGCTTATGACAATTGACATGCTTGGCTCTGATGGATTGGAGGGAGTGCTTTCTAATTTCTACCTGCAGCTTGCTGCCTGCCCATGGCATCACCATCATCGCTGAAGGCTTTTGCAGTTTTGCCTCTAGTTAGTACTCCCTCCGTTCTAAATATAAATTATTTTAATTTTTTTTTATATCTATTTTACTATGTATCGAGATATAATAATATGTCTAGATACATAATAAATAAATGAATTAAAAAAGTTAAAGTGATTTATAATTTAGAATGGAGCAAGTTCTCGGAGATGGCTTCTTCAGAATATACTAGTACTACACTCGGGCATGGCAATTAAATGTCTAATATGAGCCACTGCTTACAAAGACTCTGATGAGTGCTGACGATAATAAAGGTACACGTGACCCAATATTCTGCCTATTCTCTATGCGTGGTCACATTTCCTTCGGTGGCTAATCAATCGCTCGTTTTGATTCCTCAATAGAAAGGTCAGTTTGCGAGCTTTCTAATTGAGGACTTGCACCGATCGTATCAGTCATCGTGGCCAATATTTTACTCAGTTTGGTCTGCTCTCCCCTTCTCCTGATGACAAATTTGCCAATTTCTTAATCTCTAAGGTTCAAAGGTTCGTTTCATCGGAAGAAAAACAACTGCAGAGACACTAACCTACCCGGTTTCACTTTCACCAGTGAACATACTGTGCAAGAATTGACAGTTCTTCACAGGTATTGTAATCCAATTGTCACTTGTCAGGGCGGTTTCTAGGTTTCCTAATGCGAATATGTTCTTACTTATTAGCAAAGCTTATGGGCGTGCCAAATGCGATCGATCGATCTTTCTAAAACAAAGCTCGTCAGTGGAATGCCACTCTGGCTTTCACCTCCAGCTGCCAAGTGTGTTCCTTTCAAGCTACTCTGCGCGTTCAGCTGTTAGCAGCGTGCCAGCGTGCATATAGTTTTCATAACCTGAGATTTGTTTGTTCGTAAACAGCTGTTGAGCAAATCTCAGTTTACAAAAAAGCATGGGTTCAGGTGAGAGCCGACACTTTCCTGTGTTGTCCAAATGCAATTCCAGCTGCAAAGCTTGCTCAGTTTTGCTAGAGAAACCTGCCGAAAGCTACACGGCCTGTGGTCCTGCGCGCTAGTGCTAACGGAATCGATGCTTGTCTTTTCCGAAATTCAGTGCAGGGTTCACACGAACAGAAACACACAGAATTGCTTTCAGATCAAAAACCTCGTAGTATACTATAATAATAAAATACAATGGCAAGAAAAAATGGCATAATGTCTAGCTAATATGAACAGAGATGGAATAATGTTTTGTTGGGTTGCATGCTTAAAAAAAAATAAATAAAAATTGCATGGCACAAAACATGCGGAACATATTCGCCAACAACTCCACCTTTCGGTGTGTAATAAGCATCTTATTTCGTTTCTTATTTCGTTCCTGCATACATTTTCCCTGGCGGTTTTTATCAACGCCTAGCCTTTTCCCTGTGTGGCCATAGGCCAGGAACAGGTGGTCGATCACCATGAACAGGAAAAAAAAGGTATTCTTGAAGGAAAATGTACGTGCTGGTAAACGATCGGCGCCGCATCGGTCGCTGATGCATCTCAGAATCAAGGCACGAGAATATTCCTGTCCTCCACGGCCGGATAAGAACCTGCATGCCATTTTTTTCCTGCCTAAATTCTGAGACCGATCGTTTGCTCAGCTTGATAGGTATCGCGAACTGTTCATCGCTTTCGTACTAAAACCTGTGACGTCGACGCCGCGTGCCGGATCTTTGGGCAAAGCAGATTATTCGACGAGTATCGCTGCACTGCAGGTCTCTCTTCCACACCTTCACTATCGGATGGCGACATGAGGAGCTTAAAATAACAATAACAATAGCCATGGAGAGTTTGCTACAAGGATGCAAACCTTGCTGCACATGGGCCATATGGCCTAAGAAACGGGAGGACTTAGGTTAGCGGCTGCTGATTCTTATGGCCATAACTTACAAGGCTAAGCAAACAATGCCAAAATTTCTTTCAGACAACGTCAGGGAAAAAAAAAACTTGGATGGTTTGTTTCGGTTCCAGAAGTTCAAGTACGTGCGCGAGTCATTTGATTTGGTGGGTGGTGTTTCGCCGCGGCATCTTTGGAGAAATTTGGCATGCATTATTCGTGTTGACCAATAAACACGCGGCATGCATGCGTATGTACTAGTTTCTGTTGCGTGACCGTTTAGAGCTATCTACTCTACTGGTACACGTACAAATGCTCAGCTCAGCACTGGACGCCCACACCACAAGTACAAGCAGCGTTTGGAGTGGCAGACGACAGAGCTATACTCCCTCCGTCCCTTTTTATTTGTCGCCATGGGATGTGTGTCATAAGTTTAACTTGATTTATAGAAAATACGTACAATATTTATATCTCCAAATAATTTTGTTAAAAAACTAGATCCAAAGATCTTTCCGATGATATTAATTATGATATTAATCGATGATATTTATTATTTATTAAAATTGCCGGTATTTATGTCTTGGAAAGCGAAGTGACAAATAAAAAGGGACAGAGGGAGTAGCTAGCACTAGCAGGAGTACTGTACAAAGGAACGAACAGTGGAAACGACCAAACCGAACCGCTCGCTCCGCCGGCTGCCGATCGTGATGGAGCAGGACGGCCATCGAGAGAATCAGGGACCATACCGCCGGCCGAACATGTCCCGCGACGATTCGGCCGTCCAGTGTAGTAGTAGGGCCCCCCGATGCCCGTGCGGGATTGACTGGCCGGCGCATGCAGCGGACCCGCGCCAACGAAGCGAAGCTGCGCGCCCACTTCTCCGGACCAGCACGCACCACGGCACCACGCAGGCACGCACGCGCCTCGCGTTTACGCAGCTGCTTCCTCCTGCTCAATCTGGCCCGGCCGCGCGCCCGCGCACTCTTGAGGCTTGACCAAGAAGAGTACGTGTGCGAGATGGATGCAAGTGAGCCATTTGGTGCTTATTAGTGTGGTCCTATGTGATGATGTCAGCAACCGGGACGGATAACGCTGTTCCATTCCATGCCATGGCGCGAGTTTATCTTGGCCACGGAGACCAGGTATTGTATTAACACGCCTGCTTCTGCTTGCACCTAACACCAGTTAGGCGTGACCGCTTTCATAGCGTAGCGTGCTAGTATGTTTGTCTCCGGTCTCCTCCGAGACCAGCGCATCAGGCCGGTTGTTGCCGGGGAAGAAACACGTCGGCGACTTTTTCAGTCGAGGTGGCAAGTGGCAACGCATAATGACCACGTTGTTGCTTTGGGGGCTTAGCTTCCGATCGAGTTCGGCGTAGTAGATGGATGGGAAGAAAAACTGCTATTGTTGTTGGGTTGCCACAGCTCAACTACTCACTCATCTTGGGTGGGCTCGTTGAGCTAGTAGTTTGTTTTTTTTTTTTAAAAAAAATATGTTCAAAGGAAACCAGCTGATTCATGACTAGGAAACCCACTTGTAGGCAAACGCAAATACGCAATGCATTTCTTTTGATATTTATAGTCCATGTATATGTACTGTGACTATTGTCACTGGTCTAATCAAGTCAGCGACAGGGTTTAGGTGGCACAATGGACTACCCGGCCCTGATGGCTCAGCGAGGAACTAGAGTTCAAACAACGCTTCCATTTTCTTAATTCCATTCCATGCCTTTTTTTTTTTTGGGTGTGTAGTTGCCATAAAAATAAAAATGCACTTAAGTGTGTGCGCGCTGTCGAACAAAGATGTTCTTAAAATAACAAGAGTATGCAGTTTGACGCCGTGATTAAGTTTATCACACTTTTCCTCCTTTTTTGCCGACACTTGTTTTTTACAAATACTACAATAGTCTGCGCTACAGTACGTGAGCCCAATGCAGAGAAGAAGGACGTGATCGTCACAAAGAAATAGAAACCGGGAGGGGAAATCAGAAAACTGCCGCCAGTTGAGGAAACAAACTTGATCGAGGATTGTTTTTAGTTTTTCTGACGGGAGGTTGACGTCTGTTTCGATGCCATTATAATTTGCCGGGTCTACGCGTAGCATATCTCCAAAGAAAGATCCATGCATCTCAAGGATGATTGACGGAGTGCATGACTCTTTCTTGCACCTGTTACATTGATAATTAAAAATTGGCCGGAACAAAGTCAAATATGATACTTACCTCTTCAGGATTGCAAGAGATGAAAAAGAGGGACATGACGTGGATAATGTTGGAAATAACAGCAATTTAGTGATACATAAATTAATTCCGACAATTAGGAAAAATAACAACAGCATGTTTCATGAGAAAACGATTGATCACTAGCACTACGATTCGAGACAAAATCATATCGCCTAGTGCTAGTAAATGAAGGAATACAAGAACGAAGAACGAGGGAGAAAGTAGTCATCCTTACAAAGGGATTGTCGAAGACGATGAAGCGCACCGGCGATAGAGATCAAAGAACGGCGGCGGAAGGGAAGTAGACGTCCAATGAGCGAGTCGCGACGGCGCTTCCCAAAAACCTTATACGGCCCCCTACCCCGTGCGGGGACACGAGGGGCGTAGGCTTCGAGCTCGCTCTCCCGGCGGCGATGGCACGTCGACGGCGAGGATGGGGAAGAACGGCGGCGGCAGACAAAGACAAGTGGCACGGGAAGAGATGAATTCTCTGTATGAGGACGACGCTCGCCCCCGTTATATACACACGCGTTGCGGCTAATAAGGTAAGTAATTAGCCGCACAATCACACAAGATCGACGTGATTGTCCTTCTACTAATCAACTAATCACAATCGAGCAATCACCATTAATGCGAGAATAATTGCGAGCCTTGCGGCGTGTGGGCCTTCCTTTTCCTCTCTCACTAGCTTCAAATAAGTGGAGGTAGCTCACCTATTTAAGTTGGCCTCACCCCCTTGAACTAGCAATGTGGGACTAAAGTCCCCACCATACCATGCATGTGTGAGTGGGCCTTTGGGATTTATTTGGAATTATTATTTGGGCCAAGCCCAAATCTTCTAACAGATAACACTAGCTAAATCATTGGAGATTACAATTTACAACTGGTTCGCTGCTGTTCATGTTAGCCAGCGTAGCACAATATGCTTAGGAAATTGGCTAAAGCATCTTTGTGTTCGATGGTAAAAACAACGCTTCGGATTTTTGGCAGGAAAAAAAAAAGTAGCACTCTTGTAGCAGCAAATCCAGGGAGTTTTTATTATTATTATTTTTACAGGCGTCGGTCGATCAAGAATGGAACGACATGAAACAAGCTGACATGACAGGTCATAGCAATAAATATGGCATACGATGCGGTACGCGTCGTAATCAGTATATTCAGTAAGTGTGGCCTTCCAAAAGGACTGTTGGGGGCAAAAGGACTGTTGGGGGCAAGTGTGGCCTTTCCGTTCGGTGTTGCTGATAGAATTAGAATCATATCGCATCAAATCGACTGAAATGAAAGCAACCGTTACCCCCTCCAAAAAACGACGATGGTTTTAATTTGGTACCCCAGCTCTTAATCTGGCAAATCTCCGGTAACAGCTAGCTTAGCTCTGCCGTATTTGGCTGTAATGAATGTTTGCCAGACGACACGTTTCACCGGCAGTAGTTAACCACACGGCACGCCCAATCCACACGAGTCCGGATTGAGTGTCCGCGCCAAAGTTGCAAGTCAGACAGAATATACCGCCGATCCGACGAGCAGATAAACTCGAATTCATCTCTTATCTCTTACGGAGTACATTGTAACACACAAACGCTATCTTAAAAATTCACAAGAAGGCTAAGCTAGGCATTCGGGATTTTTTTTTTTTTTGGTGGCGATTGATCGACACGTAACAAATTCAGGAACTCGTCAACCACTAGTGAAGTTGTGAGTTGTGACCTGTTCGGCTGGTCGGTCCAACCACCAGGCGCCTCCACCGGTGCACCCGGACACGAGCTCACGCCGGCCCGATCGACGAGTCCAAACGATTCCAAACCACTGGAAAGCCGTGGCGACGCCGACGCCGATGCCGACCGATGAAACCACACGAAAACAGCCCACCTCGGCTACGCCCGCCTCTGCCTGCGTCGCGCGCGGCCTCGCGGGACGCGGGGGACTCCACGACCCGTCCGTCCGCGGCTCCGCCTTCTTTGACCCCGGGCACGCCACGCCACGCGCGCACCCGATCCCCGCCGACCGCACGACGAGTTCCCCTTTCCCCGTCTCGAGAGACGCCGGCTCCGGGCTTGACGCCCTTAAAACCCAACCCCTCCAACATTCCGATCTCCTCGCCTCTCTCCTCTGCCCCTCCCCGAAACAGACGAACCGACGCGACCGGATCAAATCAAAAGCTACTGCCACCCAACGGCGGGTTCCGCCGCTACGGAGTAGTAGGGGAAGAAGAGTCCGGAGTCCGGACCGCGCGCCGCGATGGGGCCGGACGGCGGCGGCGGAGGGGCGGCGATCGGGGCCCTGGTCGTCTACGGCGCGCTGGCGGTGCTGGCGCTGCGGCTGGTGCTGTCGTACAAGTCGGCGGCGCACGCGCTGCGGCGGGCGTGGCGGTGGGCCGACGAGTGGGGGCGCAGGCGTACCAGTACTACGAGGTGCCCCGCCTCGCGGCGGTCGCGGGCGCGGGCGCCGACGGCGGCGCGGAGAACCCGCTGTTCCGCAAGGCGGCGGCGTACGTGGCGTCGCTGCCGTCGCTCGAGGACGCCGACGCCGCCTGCGTGCTGTCGTCGGCGGCCAAGAGCAACGACTTCGCGCTGCAGCTGGGGCCGGGCCACACCGCGCGGGACGCCTTCCTGGGCGCGCGCCTCGCGTGGACCAACGCCGGCGCCGACCGCCTCGTGCTCCGCGTGCGCCGACACGACCGCACCCGCGTGCTCCGCCCTTACCTGCAGCACGTCGAGTCCGTCGCCGACGAGATGGAGGCGCGCCGCCGCGAGCTCCGGCTCTACGCCAACGCCAATGCCGGCGGGGCCGGTGGCAAGCCGCGGTGGACGTCCGCGCCCTTCACCCACCCGGCCACGCTCGACACGGTGGCCATGGACCCCGAGCTCAAGGCGCGCGTCCGCGCCGACCTGGAGAGCTTCCTCAAGGGCCGCGCCTACTACCACCGCCTCGGCCGCGTCTGGCGCAGGAGCTACCTCCTCTACGGCGCGCCCGGCACCGGCAAGTCCACGTTCGCCGCCGCGATGGCGAGGTTCCTGGGGTACGACGTCTACGACATCGACCTGTCACGCGGCGGCTGCGACGACGACCTCCGCGCCCTGCTCCTGGACACCACCCCGCGGTCGCTCATCCTCGTGGAGGACCTCGACCGCTACCTGCGCGGCGGCGGCGACGGCGACGGCGAGACGGCGGTGGCGAGGACAGCGCGCGTGCTCAGCTTCATGGACGGCCTCTCCTCCTGCTGTGGCGAGGAGCGCGTGATGGTGTTCACCATGAGCGGAGGCAAGGACGGCGTCGACCCGGCCGTGCTGCGGCCGGGGCGGCTCGACGTCCACATCCACTTCACCCTGTGCGACTTCGAGGGCTTCAAGGCGCTGGCGAGCAACTACCTGGGGCTCAAGGACCACAAGCTGTACCCGCAGGTGGAGGAGGGGTTCCACGCCGGCGCCCGCCTCAGCCCCGCCGAGCTCGGCGAGATCATGCTCGCCAACCGCGGGTCCCCGAGCCGCGCGCTCCGCACCGTCATCAGCGCGCTGCAGCACGTGGCGCCGTCGCCGTCCGCGCAACAGCCGCAGCGGACCGTCACCGCGGCGCGGCCGCCGAAGCTGACCTCGAGATGGTCCGGGCACCTCGACGAGGCCGGCGCCGCTGCGGCGGCGTCGGAGGCCAGCACGGCGGGGCAGTCGCCGCGCGCCGGTGGCGGGGGCGGGGGAGGCTTCGGCAAGGACGCGCCGATCAGAGAGATCAAGAAGCTGTACGGTCTGATCAAGTACAGGAGCCGCAAGGACGCCGGCGTCGTGCCGGTGGACGACAGCGCGGCGTCGCCGAACGGGCGGGGCAGCGACGTTAGCTCCGAGAAGGACCGGTGATTAGTTATTTGGGCCTCTCTTTTTTTTTTTTTTTTTCGTTTTCACTTTTGGTAATGATCTCGAAGAAGTACAAATTTCTTGTTTATTCAGAACGTGGGTGGGGGCTGTACATTGTAAGTATAATCTTGTAGTAGTAGGGGCTTGCTTTCTTGTTACTCCAGGTCCAGGAAAACCGTGTTCATCTCAAACGCATCCATTGTGCGGCAGTAAACAAGTTCACACAATCTTCAAACTTCTTTTTTTATAAGCTTATAGTAATAGCATTTATTCGCATACGTCACATCTGAATTACGAGGGTGAGCCCAATTGACACTTGGCGACATCTGATGAATATTACGAGTAAATAATTATTGATTTATAAGGATCGATATGCAATCTAGGTGCCATAGAAGAGCAAATTCGCAACGACGACTAACAACCATGACAGTATGTTTGTTAGATTGATTGAAGTTATTCAAAACATGGTGGTTTGCACTTTGTACCAATCTCTGTCACCAGGCTCGCATTAACCTGGACCACCGCCGCTGGTCCGTCCGGACCCCCTCGCCGGCGGCCGCCCGGCCGGCAGGCGCGCGGGCGCCGGCAGCTTGGGGACAATCGGCGCCGATTCCTTTTTGCCAGCATCCAAATTCTCCACTGCGATTTGATTAAGCACCGGGCTGGCTGCGGTTGCGACCTCGCCATCACACCGCTTTCAGGTGTTAGCCCGTGTCTGCTTCGATTCTGCCTCGCGCTTTAAAATATAGCGGGACACGCGCGATTACGAGGTGAGCAAAGAGACGTCCATTATTTACGTGTTTGCTCTTAGTAGCGGCTGGTGCTGATGATGATTAGGACACGGTTCTGCGAGCTAATGATGTGTCTGCCAGGGACTAATACTAGTATTGTTGTTGCACGTACTCCTACCGCTTATTTTTGTGCCGTCCGGAGGAATGTTTGCTTTTTATTTGGTTCACAGGAGCGTGCGCAGTTGGCACAGCACAAGCACAGCTAGCTCCAAGGTGTGTGGTGTGTGGTGGAGCACCGGATCAGCCGCCCCCGCCGCTGCGCCGCGCAGGCACAGCCGCACAGCACAGGTGTCCTATCGCTGTTCCAGCTTTGCAAGATGAACTGGCCGGGGTTGGAGGAGGACAGTGGGCATTGGCCTCTGCTGCTTTCACAGGATGGGTGCCTGCCCATCGTCCTTCAATCGGTGCGGTCGCATTACTCCTACCACCATCCCAATTCATATCCGAATTTCTCCCAGTGTTGAAAAAATTGTTTCTTTTTTTTCTGTTTCCTATGATCCGGCGGTGATGACAAACTTGATTTAGGCCTCCTCCGGAAATGCATTATTAGTGGGGAAAAAAATGTAGGAATAGAAAAAATACACAAAAAGAGAATAAAGAAAAAACACATGGGTTTTATATGAATATAGATGATTAAACCAATTGCAAAAAAAGTGCATCAAACAAACAACGTGATGTTTGGGTGGATTTTTTGCCCCATGGTTCTTTCTAAAAAACACAATTTTTTTCTACAACCAATCTCTATGCATGAAATTGAACTTCATCCGTTATAAGATCTTTTATTTTTTTCTAGATAAATAGTTAAATATTACTTTAGACATAAGTGTATATCCAAAGCTACATAACTACAAAAGTCAAAACATGTTATAATTCGAATATAAGGCAGTTCTATATTAACTCAGTTTGTACGAATAGTAATTCTATTTTTGTTTGTTTCTTTATAATAATCCAAAGAGGGCTTTTAAAGAACACGAGGTGCCACTGCTAGTCCTGTTGACATACGAGTTGTCGTATACTCCTACTACTACTTATAGTAGTCTAACGCAAGATTTCAACGCCTACCGCCTTATCCGACGACTTGAGTTTAAACACAACAACAACACAATTTTCCGGCACCACACCTCACTCCTGAACTCAGCATGTACAGCAAAGCCACAGGCACCGTCACGGTCGTACGTGTCAAGGACACGGCCCCGGCATGTCTGTGCCGTGCCGTGAAACGGACGCAATTCTAGGCCACGGCGGCGGCGTTCTTCTCCCGAGTCCTGTCCGGAAGTTCTTTGCGAGCACGGAAGCCCGGCTCCAGTGCTAGGCTTTTGGGGAACCCGTTGCCATGATGTGCAGACAAGACAAAAGGCCGCAACTCCGTGTGCTGTGAAGCTTTGATGAATCTCAGATCCCATCATCATAGGCTAAAATGGTCCACCACCCTGGGGCCCCGTTAGCAGCCCGACAGCGTGATTTGGTTTTCTTGCCTCTGATGAGCCTTTAATTAGCTCTCCAAGCAAATCGTCATCATCGTGTTCCCTGGTGGAGAACAGAAGGGGCAGGCCGACGGCGAAGTAGGGCAGGGCATCAAGGCCATAACCCCAAAGCCCTCCGAGACACTGCCCCAAAGGGGAGGAGGAAGAAGAAGTGACGAATAAGCTTGAGTGTTTACATATCAGTGGCTGGTCATTCATGAGCACAAAATTTAAGCTTCGGCACGGACTGTAAACAAAACAGTTGGTCGCAGCTTTCTTCAGGGTCTGGGCCCTGGCAAGCGGCTTGCCATCCACCATCCATGGCAGCCACGCCATTGCCATGCAGGAGATGCATGCAACAGCAGCAGCCAGCAGGGCAGAGCGGCAGAGCTGTGATTGACGACGATGCCAAGTTTGGTAATGATTGCGCTGCAGAGATACTCTGGGCCCCACCCTCTGATCTCGACAGATGCATGCGTCATGGACACCGATGATTTCCCTGGCGCAGAGATCCGCTGCCGGAACGGGAAGGGAACGGAACCAGCTCCGCTCGGCCAGGTGGACGGACGATCCCCTCGCGAATCCGGCCGGCGCAGCACACCTGAGGAAAACCGAAAACGCGTGGAACGGAAAGCATGGCTGGGCCTTGGGCATGGGTTGGATACGGACGGGCGGCTGACAGACAGGACACCGCGTGGGCAACGCAAGACGATGATCGATCAGACAAGCATGGCAATGGACAGTCAGGACAGCACGGATGCGCGCAACTGCCATGCATGCCGACACGATCGAGTCCGCAGGGCCGCCCATGCATAGCCAGGCCTCTCGTCGCGCCGGTCGAACCGTGGCACGCACGTCGTGATGTCGTATGGGCAGGAGGTACCCACGGACGACCCCGATCCATCGCTGGCGTTTATCGCCGCGGCACTCGCCATATGTAATGTCATGTCATCACCTGCTCTGGGTACAACGAGTGCATGTTGTGTTCCCCGAGGTTGGGACGGGATCTCGCGTTTGTCGTCATGCCCTGTGCCCCTTGTCTCGTCTCTCCTCCCGGACATTTTGGGGCTGCATGCGGTGTGTTCAGACCTTTTTCAGCGAAAAAATAATTAAGGTTTGCCCGGGTTATGCTGCTAACACAGTAAACACTGGGCTGTTAAGCATCGACCATTAACACTGCAATACGGCCTGCCTTGCTGTTATTTACTCCACGACCATTAACACCTTTTTATTTGTTGCTTACGGCCACAAATGCCTGTAATTTTAATAAATAATAAATATCATCGATTAGTATTATAATTAATATCATCGGAAAGATCTTTGGATCTAGTTTTTTAACAAAATTATTTAAAGATATAAATATTGTACTGTTTTTTATAAATCAAGTCAAACTGCAATACGGCCTCCTTGCAAAATAAAAACTCCACGTACTGTACGCTACAGGGGCTGGCTGCCTGTTGGTCAGTAAAATCTGAACAGGGGTAGCTGAGCCCAAGCGACCAGGTAGCTGTACGGTCTCAGGCCGGTTCTGTGTGTACTGTACTCGACTGAGGACTGAGGGAGAGCACCGTATCGAACTGTTCGAAACAGTGCCCGTGAGCCGATGAGGCGATGACGCCTCTGCATGCGCTCAGCGAGCTGCCTATCAGTCAGGAACGAAGGCGGCCCCGGCGCCCGGCACGCCCACGCGCCGCCCATGGTGCCACCTGACTTTTGCTCTTGCAGCATCAGCACCCGGCACCCTCCGTTGCCGCGTTTGCGCTGTGCTGCAAACTGCATGCAAATGAACTGACGTAAATTTCTCAATATACATAAACTTTGAAACAACAGTTCCAAGATCCGATCTTTACAAAGTTATACATGATCCCATGAATATAAAACTTTTTTATTACAGTTCAAGTATACAATAATTATCCTATAACATAAAAGTTTCACTATAATTGGGCCATACAAAATACAACTATGAAACAATTATTATATAAAAGTATAGATCTAAAATTACAACAAGACTCTTTGTACTAAAACATGCCATATTACATGTTTACTGTGTAGTCTACCCAGTTGGAGTCAAATAAAATTATTTTTTTTATTTTATAATTTTTTGTGATTTACTATGATTTTTTAAAACTTTATCCAAAATAAATAAAAAATAAAAAATAACAAAACCACCTCTTAAATTGCTGATAACTGGGTTAGGGAGATACATCGAATGGTTTTAAAAATTCATGCAAGTGGTTTATTTGGTTTTAGAGTTTATGAGAAAAATCGGACTTTCACGAAATTTAAAGGTGGTAATGTAGACTTTTTAAATGGTACTCCCTCTATCTCTGAATACTGCAACTTCTGGAGTTGTCTTAAGTCAAATTTTTTAAATTTTGACCAAATTTCTAGAAAAAATACTAAGATATATGGTACCAAATTAGTACCATTAGATTTATCATACAATGTATTTTTATAAGATATATATTTTATATCATATATATTGATGATTTTTTTTATAAAGTTGGTTAAAGTTAAAAAAGTTTAACTGGTACAGATTCTAGGAATTGTAATATTCAAGGACGGAGTATATGCAACAAATGAAGCCCATGGTTCCGGCCCAAATGACAGAGCCAGAAAAGCCTCCCCTCCCGCCTGCTACTCTCACATCCCCCGGCGGCTCGGTCCACACGGGTTCCGTGCAGGTGAAGAGACGCGCGGGCGGGTCGCTCCTCCCCGTCCGGCCGTCCGCCGTCCGCGTACCGCCGTACGGCCACGCCTCTCGGTCGCCTGCGCTGCCATGGACGACGGGGGGAGAGAGCAGCAGGCGCCGCCGGAGGGGCAGCCCGGTAAGAACAAGAACCTCATCAAGATCCCGTCCTATCAGGAGGTCTTCGGCACCGGCGCCGCCTCCTCTTCCTCCTCCTACAACCCTCCTCTAGCCAGCTCCGGCGCCGCCGGCGCCGCCCCCGCCCCCGCTTCATCCTCGTCGTCGTCCTCGGGAACATTCTCGCAGGCTTTCTCCTTCCTCAAGTCCTCCGAGTTCTACTCCCCTCCGCCGCCGCCTCCCCAGCCCACCACCACCGCACCGAGGTACCTTATACCGTCCTCCCTCCCTCCCTCTCTTCTCAGTACCTTCGACGCCGGCCTCGACTCTGACGTCTTGGGTCTCCTGGCTCAGGCCGCCTCAGGCTAGCCCCTCAACGCCGACGCCCCACAGCAAGAACGCCATTCTCGTCAGTCATAGGCAGGTACTGACTGGGGCGTGATTTCACTTTTGACTTCTTATTTTGAGGCTCCTGTCCCCTTATCCTACAGCAAATTTCGTGTCTTTGGTTCGTTCTTGTTCGGCAGAGAGGGAACCCTCTGCTGAAGCACATCAGGAATGCTAGGTGGACGTTCGCAGAAGTCGTGCCGGACTACGTGCTTGGGCAGTCCTCATGTGCCTTGTACTTAAGGTTAGCATCTTCTCCTGTCTCCAGTGCCAGTCTTTAGAAATTCTGAATTGGACTAGTGTAGATTAGTTGAATGTGCATCTGCCAGGAGACATGATTTTCCTGCCCGTATATTATTAGACAGTGCCATGGGGTATTCTTTGTTGTGAGAAAAAAAATCTCTAGTTTTACTTTGATGTACTGCATTTTAGAGATTTTCAATGTTGATTATTAGGACAAAATGGTGCCACAGAGTGTGTTCTTTGAGGCATGTCATTCTGTGTTTTCACTGTTCAGTTTCTGTTGTCATGGATGCAGTATTAGGTACCATCTTCTACATCCAGACTACTTGTACTATCGGATAAGGGAGCTGCAGAAGAATTACAGGCTGCGTGTCATCTTGTGCCATGTTGATGTTGTAAGTTTCTGTCACTTGACCAACATACTTGCTTTGCCATGGTATATTGACTTTGAAGCATCTCAACTTAAAACTCTAGTAATTTAACTCTCCATAGGAAGATGTAATCAAGCCTTTGCATGAAATTACAAGAACAGCGCTGCTTCATGATTGCACCCTCTTGTGTGGTTGGAGGTATTTTGCTTTACTAACTCTAATGTGCTTGGATTCAGTAATTTTTTTTTTTTTTTTGGTCCTGTTCTTTGTGAACCGCCCTGCATTGTTATATCAGCTCTACATAAATATGAATATGCTTCTGGGATCACCTTGTGCTGGGTCTTTTTTAATTGCGTCCAAACAAATCTTATTTATTATCTCAATATTCAACTAAAATAATTGCCCTCCATCACACAAATCGGAGAAGTTCCATAACAATTGCATTCAAGAGCAAGTTGTCTGAACAAACTGTTCTCTCTTGTAGCCTGGAGGAATGTGGTCGATACTTGGAGACAATTAAAGTGTATGAAAACAAGCCAGCTGACATTATTCGTGAGCACATGGATAACGACTATCTATCACGGGTATATATGCTTCCTGGGAACCCTCTCAGGAACAAGATAATTTAGTGATCTATGTCATTGGTTGGCCAGAAATAAAAAACTGGTATTAAATCGCGCTCTCTCTATTTCAAACCATGTTTGCATTGGCATTGCCAGTGGTTTCAATACAGCTCTCTCTGATCTGCCCTTTTGGGTTGAAGGGTAGTGAAATATTTTATCAACTATTAAAATCTCAGTGCCTTGTTTATATTTTTATGTATAATTTTGGATAATTGCAGTTGTCTCACGCGCTTACATCCATTCGGCATGTTAATAAAACGGATGTTGTCACACTTGGTTCATCTTTTGGGGTAAGTTGGACAAAGAATCGCCCTGACCTGTAATCCTTACAACTTCCTCCATATGTGGTTGTTCTTCATGTTGTCACACTTGGTTTATCCTGACGATATGTTCTGTTTTGACACTTCAATATGGCAGTAACATTAACACAAGAAATCCAGCAAATAAAGGTTGTTCTTCTTGTATTTGCAGTCACTCTCACAAATCATGAATGCTTCTATGGAAGAGCTGGCTCGATGCCCAGGAATTGGGGAGCGGAAGGTGCTGCATTCATTTACCTTTTCTACTGTTGATTGTAAATATTGTTCTACAACGTGCACACATTGGCTATCCCTTTGACAGTAACTGCAAACTCCCTAATTTGAGGTTTTTGCTGCCGAACCCTGTTTCCCTGGTTAATATGTGTGTATATAATTTGTTCAACTGTTGTAGGTAAAACGACTCTATGATACCTTCCATGAGCCGTTCAAACGGGTTTCTGCCCGACCAAACCTTGTAGTGCTCGATACCCCAGACCGAGAGAAAGCAAAAGGTCAACCTTCATCTACCGATGCTGCAGAAAAGCCAGATGCATCGAAGAAGAAAGGCTCTGATGTAAGGTCAGCCCTTACCGCTGCCTTTGCCAAGTATTCAGAGAAGATCCGCAGCCAGAGCCGCGATGCAGAAAACGAGGCCGGTGAAAGTACTAGCGGCTCAACTATGGAAGCTGAAGCTGACAGGACGAGAGACTAGATTAGCAGTAGAACGTTAACGGTGTTGGAGAAATGCTAGTTTCTGCCTTCCTGTTAGGTGCTGCTTCTTGTTGTTGTTGTACTTGCAGAAATTTTTCCATGTATGTTTCCCCTTGTAACTGTTGACCCTCAGGAGCACGGAAAATGTTCTAGCACATAACAAATCCTTTTGCCTCCTCTTGTGAGAAGAAATGACAAGGCGATGCAAAATTCTGTACAGGTAAAATGAATGCAAGGGCACGCACCTACGACAGATCGTGATTCGTCTGCCCTTCACGAGGCCGAACGCCGCGGACTTGCCGAAGTGATTAGGCCGCCGATTTGCCCGTGCGGCACCAGTATTTCCCGCGGCGTGCTGCGCAGACATTCGCGCTATATATGTTTTTTAGGCTGAAGAGGGTTCAGAGCATCTTCAACGATATAAAATTGAAGTCCTAACAATATCTACAAAAATACTCTCTCCGTTCCAAATTATAAGTCGCTTTGACTTTTTTGGTTCATCCATTTTGCTATATATTTAGACATATTATATCTACATACATAGCAAAATAGATGTAAAAAAAAAAAAAGCGACTTATAATTTAGAATGGAGGGAGTAAGTCCTAAAAATCTGGTTTCGTAACATTCTACCCACAGATTCCTTTATTTCATTTTAAAAACATATTATAATTTATGCTTGTGAACTTCTACTTGGGAGTCGAGACTCGAGACGAATGTGGGGCGGTAGTCGGCTAGTTTCAGGGAACATCTAATAATTACTATATGACCACACATGTATAGCATTTTTCATAATTGAGTACATCACTTAACATTAAAAAATATTGAAAAGTTCACTAAGGGTTCTAAGTATGGAATGGTATACAACTATACATGGAAATCATGGTTTGTCTTGCCGGTGTGGTGCCGTAGGGTTACGGGTCATAGCAATGGCAAGAACCTCTGTGAGAGTATCTTTGACGGTTTGGTAAATCCGCTCTCTTTTTTTTTGTATGGTGGAAAAAAAACCGTTTCAATAACTTATTATCCTAACTGCTAATCTCTCTGAACTTAGAAAACAGAGGCATACAAGCACAAACATATCTACGTGCCATGTCAAAAAAAAAAAACACACACACATCTACATGACTGATACTCCCTATGCCATTTTTTGGCGTTCCATATTGGCCCTGACTCAGCCTCCTCCGACCAAAGGTTCGCTAGAAATTAGATCTTCGAACACTATTTTTAGGTGAGACGTAGAGCAGGCAATGAAGCTACTGTTTTGGAGGTTCTAAGTATGATTTGTGGTGATGAGATGGCTAGCCATGACCTCACTACCGTTGTCTAGGAGAGGTTCGCTGAAATTGGGTCTCCGACCATTATTTTTAGACATGAGACGATTGGCAATGAAGATTCTATTATGAAGGTCTAGCTGTGAGGGTACCGAGGATGGCAGTCATGATGGAAGTTATTTCCTCCATGATCGGTGGTTCGGTATAAATTATACGGCTATGTTCTCGTGAGTGCCCTTTGGTATTCAGAAGGTACCAATGGCCTAACCCGCCTTCTTCGACCTAGAATCTTATCCTGCTTAATAGAAACAAAATGTATCATCTTCACGAAAAAATAACATTGAATAAACCATATCCATCCTTTTCTGTTTAAAAAAAAAATACATGAAACAAAATGTATCATCTTCACGAAAAAATAACATTGTATAAACCACATCCATTGCAATTTCGAGAGTTCAAACGTTTTCTGTTTACTCGGTTAGAAAAAAATACATGATGCAAAATTTTTCAAATGAAAAATGAAAAATGTCAAAAAATGAGTTTAAAAATGATTTATAGAATCCAATGATGTCAAAATTTTTCAAATTTGAGTGCCTTTAGTATATTTTTTCGACCTTCATGATTTGATGGGCCTTAATGGGCCGCGGCCTTTTTTTTTCCTTTTTTTTTTCAAACTTGCAAAGGTCAAAATAAATACTAAATGAACTCAAATTTGAAAATTTTTTTTGAATTCTATAAATTATGAACTATTTTTTAAATTTTTTTTAGAATTTTTCATTTTTAAATTCAAATTTCAAATTTAAAAAACCCTAACGGTTTGTACGGTCCAAAAACCGAACCGGTGCGGACCGGTAAGGTCGAGGCCCTCTTACCGATCGGTAAGAAAAACCATGCTCTACGTTTTGTATGTAGGATCTACATGAGACGTTTGTATGTAGGATCTACATGAGACGTCACATGCAACGGGTATATCCGTTTAGTTAGAGCAGCACCACAAGTTTAACTTAATTTATAAAAAAAATATGTATAATATTTAAATCTTTAAATAATTTTATTAAAAAACTGGATTCAAATATCTTTCCAATAGTATTAATTATATACTATAAACATTATTACTTCTTTATAAATATTTAGTTAAAGTTGATTCTTGAGAATAGGCAACAGTTATTTAGACATGGAGGGAGTAGATCCAAAGAGAAGATTTATCCAGAAAATGTAACAGGCTGTAATGCCATTGAAACAATAATTTAGCACGTGACAGTGACAAATGGAGTAAATGCATATACTTTATTAGATATATGCAAACAACTCTGTTTGGATGTTTGCGAAGAGCCCTATATAATACATATCAACGAATGCGCCAATATTTGATATACATCCTATTGCTAGATAAAATACAATTTATTATGCAGTCTTCTGCAATTCTGCATAGATAACCACCCGGTAGCCTACAGACTACATAATCACAGCTACTTCCAATAATAGGTATGCCTGAAATAGCAGCATGACCACCCCTCAATCTTGTGGTCACCAAAAAAAACTCGAACTAATGAAAAAAAAGGGTAACTAAAAGAAAGACGGATATACACACTGATGGCAGAAGACCAGGGGCACGACAACCTTCAAAGAACAAATTCCATAGAACCGCAGCTTGTGTCTAGATCCAGCAAATATTTGCAGCACCGCCACTTTCGTTCTTTTGTTCTCCCTGCCGCTTTCCTTCTACTGTTCTCCCTTGACCTAAGGGAGAGGCAATTCATACGAATCTCAGGGAGAGGCAGGTAATTTATACGGCATGGATCCTCATTAAGTTTCTTCGTTATCCTCATCCCTAACATCCTCAATTTCTTCTCGGCAGTACAATGCATTTAATTCTTGCTGCAACTGAAAATACCATGGGGAAACAAGAATCAGAATCAAAATGCCAGCCACCATGTCACCATGGTTTTTTGTCATGAATGATATAACAAAATTCAGTAAAATGAGACAATGGTACTAACCTGAACATGTTTTAGCTTAGCTGCAATTAGTTCGTCAGTCAGTGTTATCATCCTGCAGAGGATAAAAAGGAGGCAAATAATTTATAGCTATTTTAGTCTTTGCAACCAGTAATGGATGTTCAAATTTAACATAAACATTGTCAAATGGAATAAAAGAACTGATTCAATTTGATAGTGAAATTATGTTCCTACAAGATCAGGTACTAAACTGGTTGCCAAAACAAAATAGAAGTGCCATAACAACAAATCAAATGTGATATGTATAGTTGCCATAACTGTTCCTGTGATATTTACCCGTGGAATTTTAGGTAACAACACAAGTGCATAAGTGGGAATACCTAGACTGTAATTCTAAAATTTTAACAAGTAATGACCATTCCTTCTCAGAGGTGGGCATACCTAGACTGTAATTCTGAAATTTTAACAAGTAATGACCGTTCCTTCTCAGAGTTAGCTGTATCAGCCTGCAAAAAAAAAGCACCTTTTAATTGTCAGTGAACAATGGTGAACAAAATATTGAAGGACTCACTGACTGATGACTGGAAACTCCTTCGACAACACTTGAAATCATAAGCTAGGACGATGCTTACCACTTTATCATTCTCCATCATTCGAACTTGAGAAGATATTCCAGGCTGTGTTCCTGAAGGAAAGAGAGTTTAAACTAACAGGCAAGGAAACAAACATCTCCAACTTCAACAAAGGAAAAAAAACACTTACCATCAACTTTCTCATTCTGTTGCAAGTTACTAAGTAGGTTCATGATTAGATCCTAAAGTAAAGAGAGACAATTGTTAATCAAAATTTTTATCAAATAATTTAATTCTTATAAAGCAGAAATGAAGGATGACACCAAAAGATTCCTCCATACCTGCTGAAACATGGTCTGTTGCACAAGGTTGTTAAGGTGAGGAATTAATACTGAAGATGATACTGAACTATTGCAGAGTTCCTTCAGCTGATTAGCGTTACACTGCAATATCAAAGCATTTTTGTTATAAAAATTGACCATGCCATATCAAGTTCGAAAATTTTGTAGAAAATATGCAGAGACTCATATTCAATGTATGGTCAAAATGCCGTATTCACAAATATCAGAGATATTGTGCATCTGAATGGTTAGTAAATAGTTTATTGGCTTATAAAACATAACTATGAGGAACGAACAGTTTCTAATGAAAGCAAGAAAACAACAGTTAATAGAGTGAAGTGACTCAACAATGATAGAGCTTTAAGTATCAGAAATGCTGTTTCCCATGAGATGTCTGGGTACCAGCAAATGCCCTTCAAGTATCCATCAACTACTATGAGGTACTATTGAGCAACAATCAATACACAAATTGGTCGAAAGAAGTGGTAGAAGGGCAAAAATTAGTAGGTCTGAGATTTAAAGATTTCAATATTGATATTTTTAGGCCTCATTTCGTATCTTAAAAACTCAAAAGCTGCAATGGATGTATACAATTTTCTCTTCTCGACAAAAAAGTAAATTATTTTACTGAAATTTTCTGGGGAAATTAGAACAAACACAATCATGGGAAAGAAAAGGTTATACCATCAGCTTAGGATTAACCAAACAATCACCAGTGCTGGCAGATTTTCTTAGCAGCGAACCCTGAGAAAACCAACAGTTAACCACAAATTCATGACTGTAACCTTGTGAATGGTAACCGTGATCTAAATGGTAGCAACCTCACCTCTGGTGATTTACGGGAGAGATTACTAAGTGGACCTTCCTGAACCTGCAAAGTATAGATTTATAAAATTGACTCCTGAAAAGTTTCTACACAATCAAGTAAAGAGTAATGTTAAGTTCAATTGTATATCCACCCAGTTCACTTACCTTCGCAAGATCGACATTCTCAGATGTCACTGAAAAGCGGCCTTTAATCTCTACTACACTTCGTTTGGACTTATCACCTGATGAATCTACATAACCTAGAATGAGCAAAAGAAGTTTAATGTCTAAAAGGCACAACACATACAAGGAACATATATATATTGACATGGTCATACTTTAGTACAAAGCAGGTGACCACATGGGCAGAGGTAGGAACTCTAAATCTATTTCATGCTTATTAATTAAAAAAGAAACAATCCTGTCCGGATGTATAAAGGGGAAACTAGACTTAAGAATTAAGGACAATTCAAATTTCTTGTTTCTAATCATCAAAGCATATCCTAGGGTTGCCTTGAACTGTACCATGTGGTACCACACATGAATATTGTGTCTGCCCTAGCATGGCCTGGGGCTGCATCTTCGCGTAGCTCTAATGGGCTCAACAAGACAATAATATAGAAACCTACAGCAGTGCCAGACTGCCAGCACATATTTTCTATGTAAACCAATGAACACTTGCAGTGATAATTGAGGGGACACTCATACCTCCTGAAGATCGAATAGGAGCTGACAGACTATTTGCAGAAGCACGAGTTGGCAGTGAAAGTGGACCACTAAGGCTTGATGTTTTTCTTATCTCACTTCTTTGTTTTTCAGATATCATTTGCACAGCTGCATCCCTGTCATACACCAAACAGTAATAAGCACCCGGCATAACTAAATATTGGCAGTCCATTTAACCATGTCCAGAGTTTTAGCCTTTGAAAATAAAAATGCAATAATACCATTATATATACATTAAGAAGCATATGCCTGGTCTACAAATAAGCACTTGTACTATCATAGCAAGATTTAATGAAAAAGGAATTGCTAAACCAAGATACAAATTTAATTCAGGAAATTCTGGCAGCAATAATTAGTGAGAATGTAAACAAATTAACTGGGATTCTTCATTTTAGCTGATGCGAATTCATAAAATTATAGGTTAAATTTACAAAAAAGAAAATACTAGAATTTACATATAATAACATTATAATAGAACAATAATAATGACAAATCAGAAACAAATAAACTCGCGAAGCATTTTCCTTTAAAAGTCACTCCATTCAGTCACTGCAGAACATGCGTTGCAGAATAAAAATAGAAACCTAAAACACTTATAAAAACAAAAAACTTGAATAGATAGTGCACCTCTCAAAACCATAGCCCCTTTCAGCTGTTGAGCTATTGCTCCCACCAGAATTCAGTTGTCTCTGCCCATCATCACTTGTCCAATGATTAGACTCTGGATCTTGCTTTGATGTAGAGGGCAATGAATCATTCTCTCTTATGTTGCTTTCATATCCATCAGCCCTATTTGTAGGGTCGGCATCGCTAAAATCAAAATCAAAATCAAAAGCTTCGTTCGTGGTGGGTCTGTTTCCATCCGTATTTAATGTGGTGGCAAAGGCTTGCTGCCTGAAATATATCAAATACATTTTACCACAAACACTATAATTTAAAACAATATAATAACAACTGTCAAGAATATTGATCATTCCACATCGATAGCATCCTACTTAAATCCACAGGATAGAAGCTGAACTTCTAGAGCTATTAAATTATCAATCACTAGAAGATGCTAAAAAATATTGGCTTTACCTGGAGTTGTATTCATTTGCTGATGACTTTCCCAAATGGTTCCGTGAAGATAAACCCTGAAGACCAAAAGGTGACAGTTACATACAGATATTCAATTGCCTTTCACTTCATCCTAACAAAATTATAACTTTGAAACAAGGTAAGTAATCAACATTAAGAAATGCAAGAGTTCTACTGCAAAGACGAGCACATGCCAACTCTGCAACATATTTTGCAAATATTTCTCTTGGAAATAATGTTCAAAGTTTCTAAAGATAATAATGCCATAGAAAAAAATAATAATCTCCTAGACTAACCTTTTCAGCCTCAATGTTTCTTGCAATGTCCTCGTCTTCTTTTATTTCTGGTGGCTCGTCATCATGAATCTAAAAATTTAGCCAGTTTAATGATAATTGTGAATGGATGGAAGGTCGAATGAAAATGAGGTCTATATTGGAAAAGGGAACCAGTGTACAAGGATTACCAATGATGCTTGCGCCTTGAGATCCTCGATATCGAAGTTCCATGCACTAACACCGCGTTGATATTCACTCTGTATGAATCCATGCAGTTTTATGATAAGAAGGCAATTAACATAGCAGTGGCATTTACCCAAATTCTACTACAAAAGGAATGGTGCTAATATATGCGACACGCAACTATTTACGGAAGAGGGGAAAATACTCAGCATTACACATTTGTATGGAGACTGAACCAGATAAGTGAACCATACATGAGAAAAAGGAACTTCAAAAGGTTTCTGTGATGTATCCATACCCCAATGTTCCTAGCACGCTGAATGCCTACCATTTAGACATTTCTTATGTTGTTATCCTTTTCAATGCTTAACAGTCAACTTTTTAACAAATTATTTGGAGGTATATATCGTAGGCAGGTAGTATATGAGCAAACATTTTGCTATATGGTACAGAAATTATTGGATTATTGCTGTCTATCATACAGTTAATAACTTTTCGCAAACATTACCAATTAATCAGAGTACATGTTCAACCAAAACTATCACGTAACCTACCTTAGCTTGTAACTCTAATCTATCCAGGGCAGTACTATAACAATGATAACTAAAACGGAAAAGGAACTCAGAATATTAATAACAGTACTAAACAGAACATAAATGAGAAAGAGTACCAGGGAGAGGGCCTCCTGTTCAGAAGAAGGCATTTTCTTCAAAGCCAATTGTGCTGCATCTTTAAGCTGGAGGCAGACGGAAAATTCAGCTACATTTTCCATGATCAGGGAGGGATTTCTTGATAACATTAAGTAAGGCAGCATACCTGGAGAGCCTTTACACGGTCCCAGAGAGGAGGTAAACCAGACAGGATACTCTTAATAGTCAACTCCGGAGGTTTTGCATTTTTGAAAAATGAATGCTTTAGCAACTTCTCAGCTGTTGGTCTCTTTGTTTGATCTTTGACCAAGCACATTGCAACCATCTCTTTAAATGACTGGTCACAACTGAAAATGCCTACTTAGATAGGTAAACACTAGAACATAATCTACTGTAGCTAACCACATAAATGGTTCACAGATAATCAACTGAAAGGATAGGTACTACCTTTGAGAATCTTTTGTCTCGTTCATAATCAAGACCAGGTGGTGCATTCTGGAGGGTCATGAGAAGAACCTACAACCAAATAACAAGTTTAATATATAGGAATTCCTGTGTTGTTAGGTAGGGAATCACTAGATGATATCATGAGACCATCTACCACCAGTTAGATTACGAGCTGGGTCATCCATGGTTAACAGGTAACTGGCAAGATTTGAAGACTTACTGCAATTTGCTACATGTCGCAGGGTATTTGGAATATTTATGACAACAGCTACTAGCGCAACTACAAAAAATCAGAACCAAATGCGCAGGCCGAAGCATTACCTTCATAGGGGGGATATTTCGAAAATGGAGCATGGCCATGTGCTAGTTCAAGAGCAGTGATTCCAAATGACCATATGTCAGCTCTGTGCAAAAATGAGAATGGGTGTGAATTCATAATGGCTACCGATTGACATACAAAAGGCCAAACAAACAGCCATGAAAAAGATTACATAAAATCTGTTTAGATAGAATGCAGGAGGAAGGCCATATATAAAGCAAATCATGGAGACAGGTGATCTTTAGGCACCAATTTCACTTTCTAGGATATATCCTGGCATGTCTTACATGGAAATTAAATACAAATATATACACATGTTAACATACTTGAAATTATATCCAGTGCCAGGTTGGAGCACTTCTGGAGCCATCCTACATAGAAAATTCGAAAAAGAAAAACATGTAAACACATGATCTAGTTATACAAACATACAAATATATTATATATATTATATTCATAGAAATTTGTTTAAGAAGTTACCAGCAAGGTGTTCCTACAAATGTATTCCTAGATCTTTGCCTATCACCTCTATCAAACATACAAGCAGAAACACCAAAGTCTCCAAGCTTCACTACCCCAGCACCATCGATAAGGATATTACCAGCCTGTACAGTGCCGAAACGAGAAAAATAAACAACAATGACTAACAAATACATCAAATGACTATAGTTTCTACCCCAAAAAAATTCTACAATTCTAACCTTGACATCACGATGTATTTGACCCTGCCGGTGAAGGTACTCCAGAGCCTTAAGAGTTTCCTTTAGAATGGAGCCAATGACAGGCTCATCAAAACCTTCTTGGTATGAAATCTTCATTAAGTGTAAACAAGAACCCTCTGTCATGAATGGCATTATCACCCAGAGGCTGTGCTCCACAACAAATGAACAGTAAGCCCTGATGACATTAGGATGATCTATCAAGCTCATTATTTGAGCCTCCCTTTGTATTTCATCCTACAAATAATTTCACAGTGGTAAGAACAAAATTCATTTATGCCTTTCATAAGGAAAACGAAACAGAAAGAATCAATAGACACCAAGAAGGGAAGACATGTCACTCATTCAGCCTTAGAAAAGTTTTTACAACTTTGGCATTCCAAAACCTAGCTCATAGTGTTTCTGTTTTACAGTGGATTGTAGGGCGGGGAGGATACCACTTCAAAGCTCTGTTACAATTACATTACCACAGCGGAAGTTTCAAAAACAAATGCAGAAATGCCAAAAAATGAACTAGCACAAGTTGCTAGAGATGAATAAGAATAGCAACAGCCACAAAAGGTGGATAACATGGAGAATTGTGACGCATTATTGGCGGATCATGATCTGCGTGTGACCATGAATCAACTGGCTTCCATTGGCAAAGAAGCAATGGCCTGCCAGCCCACTAGTGAATGGAGTGTTGAGAAGAAAGCAGTCAATATTAGTAAAAGGAATAAGTCCTAATATACCAGTGAACTACTCCCTTCGTTCCAAATTATAGGACATTGTGCCTTTTCTAGATACATTTCTTTTACTATGTATCTAGACATAGTGTATATCTAAGTGCATAGCAAAAGTTATGCCAAAACGTCTAATAATTGAAACGGAGGAAGTAATAGCTAAAAAGAGAAGGTTAAAGGTGTTTTTTAGACAGACATTTAACAAGTTTCGGATTTTGAAATTATGTTACTAGACGTCTATTGATCCCCAAATGTTCAGTACTCTCATTCTATTTAGGATGAGTTGAACCAATGTGATCTGCTACCAACCCAACATATGAAAGCTTTGGATGGAACAAAACTAGAAAGTCTGCTTAATCAAGCATCCAACCAGAACTTAGAAACACAGCCTCAACAATGAGCACTCACACCAGAAAACAAGTAGAACAATCTATGCTTGATATCATGCTAGATTATCGTCATTAGTTCATCATATCAATAAAATGTACACAGACAAAAGATAATAGAATCACTCTCCAAATATACAGTCTTAAATTTGCCTGATTGTGCGATATAAAATAACAGAAATTAAAGAAACAATCTAGTAGAATGATTTAAAAATAAATGGTGAATCATCTCTGCAAAAAGATAATGATTATTTAACAATTTTTTTAAAACAAACTGTAAGTTCTCTGTAGGACTGCTAAACTGGCATGGAACTCTCTAGCAGTTTTTAGTTGAAAAAACTCCCAAGGTGACAAGCACAAAAGTAAAAGAGTCCCGAGAAAATATTTGAACTCTCCAGTCTCCATCTCAACAACCGCCCACGCCCATAATATACCATGCAAAATGCAAAATAATAATAACTACCCTAAAAAAGGCTAAAATGCAAGTACATGCCTCTGTTTGTCTTTTCAACTGAACCTTAGACTAAGCAACGACTAGTAGCAGACCAAGTAAACGAGATGTTGTATCTACTCGATGTCAAAGCAAGGTCCGAATTGATCTGGAAAGGCGTTACACGGATCAAAATTCAGCCCCGATTTCCAAGCCACCAAATCAAGAGTAAAATCCACCGCAATCGACCAACGGATCTCTCGCCAGATCAAAATCAAACAGCGGATGCCACCCGCAGCGCAGAGCGCCGAGGAAAACCCAACGAATTACGCGAGGGAGGAGGCATGTCACGGGAGCTCACGATGTTGTTATTGAGCTGATCGAGATCCAGGCACTTGACCGCCACGACGCCGTTGGTCGGCAGGAAGATCGCGCGGTACACGACGGCGTGCGCTCCGTACCCGACCTCCTCCATCAGCCGGTAGTCGGCGGGGTTCACAGAGAAGGGCGGCGGCCCCGCGGCTGCGCCCGAGGACCCCGCGCGCTTCACGCTGCCGTTCCTCCCCATGATGGAACCCGGAGAGGCAGCTGCCCGCCGCGTTGTTCCGGCGCAACCGACGGAGCTAGACTCACCCACCCTCCCCACACCGCGGAGCCGCCTCGCCTGCCGCCCGGGCGTTGACCAGTGTCTCGCGCAGTCGCGCGTGGACGGCGAGAGAGAGGAGGACGGGAGAGGAGAGGAGAGGAGAGGAGGGAGGAGGGGGCAGAGGGAGGAAGAAGAGAGATAGCGAGGCGAACGGAAGGGCGCTTGGGAAACGAGGTCGTAAAAGGGCTGAAATTAATTATTTCGGCGGGTGACGTGGCGGGGGCGAGGGAAGAGGTGCGGTGCGGGACCCGACTTGCGGCGATGTGCTGGTACAGAGAGTATCGGACTATGACAAGTGGGCTCTGGTATGGCTGAGTCACAGCGGGGTAGAACGTGGGTAACTTCAAGGGAGGCGCCTGCCGCCGACTGCCCGGTAGATCTCCGCCTCCCGATGCTGGTCTTTTAGGATGGGATTGTCTGCGGAAAGCAGTTGTACGACTTGTCAGCGTTGGTTGTCAATTTAGGAAGCGAATGTTTTTTTGGTCAGGGAGAATTTGGAGATATTACGCCTGTTTGAATTCCAAACTCTAAATATTAGAGATAAAGCCGTAAAGTTGTGGTACAAAATTAGCTCTAAACTCTAGCTCATCTTACATTAGAGCCTGGATCTTAAAAGTGAGCTAAAATGCTCTAAAAATTTTAAGCTATAAAATCCCGAAGAGGAGATCCAAACAAGCCCTACCTCCATAAAAAACACATACCCTTATATTTGAATTTTGAATAAAGAATTAAGTTGAATTAAGATTAGAAAAATATGTTAACATTTATGACTCTAGATATATAAAAATACACACTCTCTCTCTCCTATGAACTTTTATGGCAAAATAAGTTACTCCCTCCATCCCAAATTATAAGACATTTGACTTTTTTGACACTAAGTTTGATCACTCGTCTTATTCAAAAAAATTGCAAAATATCACTTCTTTTGTCGTGGCTTGCTTTATTAATGATAGTTCTTCAAGAATAACTTAAATTTGGCAATATTTGTATAAATTTTTTGAATAAGACAAATGGTCAAACTTTGGTTTAAAAAAATCAAACGTCTTATAATTTAAGATGGAGGTAGTACAATTTGGAACAAAGGAGGTAATATGGCTTTCCTTAGCAGTGGTTTCATTCTGCCGATTAAGTAATATAAATGAGCATAACATTTATGTTCTCAGTGGTTTGTTATCGCAAAAATGATTATACATCAAGTAGTGATTATTAATTAAATAGATGTATAATGAGTTGAGTACCTTAAAAATGCTTTGATCTACATTTTAGAATCGAGGGAGTAAGTATTTTTTTTATATAGCTTGAAACAACCCCCTCTCCAACCCCCAAAGTCCACATCTTCATCTACAAATAGCTAAAATGGTATGAAAAGTTTATGGTCCTATTAATGCTGATAGCGATTTTTCAATCTTATCTCTCTTTATTCTAAGGCCTATTTCTTGTAAATAGTTGTGAATTGTCAATATCATGATGGCACGTTTGTTTAGAATTGTATATATTGATATATTTTCTCGTGAGCTTAGTCAAAATTACTTAATTTCAGACAAAATGTAAAACGGCTTAATAAATATTAAAATAGAGGAATAGCGACTGAAGAGAACTTGCCAACAATTTTTTTTTCCAAAAACATTCTAGAAATTTATTCTCTTTTTTGGAATATTTTGATACTCTGACTTCAATGAACAAACAGGACATCTTGTATAAAACAGCTATTCCATGACACTTTGACTTTTAGATATCATATTTGACCATTTATTTTATCCAATTTTTTTTTCAAAAAATAAAATAATTTTTTATCAAAATACCTCGAATGATAAAATTAGTTATAACGAAATACTAAATAATATCCGCATACTAATTTTGAATAGAACAAATGGTCGAATAAGATGTCTAATACCGCAATTTTTTAAAATATTAAATATCATCTTTAGTATCGGGTACGGCCGTACACACAAAAATTATTTGAAGATATAAATATCGGTTTTCTAGATGCATCACCCAAACTCTACCCTAACAGGGGCAGCAGCCTGTTTAAGTACGGGTACGGCCGCAACATTGTAGCCATCCCCATCCATCTACCGGGTCAACACAGCCGCGCTCACGGCAGCACCTGGCAGGCAGAGCAACATGTAGCCATCCCCATCCATCTGCGCGCGCAGCAGCCGCGCTCACGGCTCACCTGGTAGGCAGAGAGAATCTGCCCGCGCAGCGTCGGCCCCGCGCGCGCGGCGCGCGTTCCCGCCCGCGCCGCTGCAACCTGCCAAGCGGACGCCGGACGACGGGCGGCTAGATAATAATCAATCAGGCGGGCGGGCGGGTACCACGGCCGAGGACGTACGCGCGTACGAACGAACGAACACGACGAGCCAGGAGCCAGCCGAGGCGGGCGGGTCGCAGTCCCACGCACGACGCCCTCGGCGCCCCCGCTCGCGCGACGTGCCGCGTGGTCGCGGTGCCCCCGCTGCCGAACCGCGCTTGCCCGCCCCTGGCCTACTAGCCCGGGCCCCTCCCTGGCTGGCGGAGACCAAACGAGCCTTTCGGCGCCGCTGGGCGGGGGCGTGTGCGTGCACGCGGACGGCCACGGACCACGGTGTGGTGTGGCCCGCCGCCCGCCCGTGATGATGACGGGACGGGGCCCCCGCCGTGTGGCGTGGGGTCGGCGCCCGCTCGAGGCTCGCGCCGCGCCCCGGCGGGCGACGCCGGCCGATGGGCTCCCTCCCTCCCTAGCTGTTCCCGTGGAGGGGAGCGCGCCCATGTGCGGGGAGGGTCTGGGGGCCTTTGCGTGGGTGCGGTGCGGGGGAATAATTGCCTAGGCTGGCTCCCGTGTCTACGTGGGGCGTGCGGAGCGGAAGGGAGCCGGCCGGCCGGTGGTGGCCACTGGCCAGTGGGCTGGTTGGTGGGATTGACCCGCCGCATATGTGGGGGCTTTCGGCTTTCATCCAACGGGAGATGTCGAGCCGAGAGGGTACTACGGGGACATCGGAACGAATCACACATGCGTTTCGTTTAAGCCAAGGAATGCGAAACGAGGGCACGAGCAACATTTCTTAATTCTTATTAATAGAATTCCCTCAAAACCAAAAAACATTTCTTAATAGAAAATTCTTTGGCAGTGGCACGACATAAGAAGAGAATTCTACGTACAAGACTATGGAGGGAGCGCGTGTTCCTTTTTTTCCCTTTTCCTTTGAAGCCACATCGTTCAAGCCTGATTGCCTGCACTTGTTACAACGCTGCTGCTGCCGCCGCCGTCAGCTAGTTTCCAAAAGCTACTCCCTCGGTCAAAAAGACTGTCATTTTTTTCTACCGTAAGTATAACTCAATTTGTAATAATGTTTATATCTCTAAATAAATCTATTAAAAAACTAAATTTAAAAATCTATCCAATAATACTAATTATGTACTATAAATTTTAATTAATTTTTCAATATATCTAATCAAAAATTGATTATTGAAAAGCAAGAACAAACTTTTTAGAATGGAGGGGCCCGTAAAAAGAAGAAATTTTGCGGTCACAGCTGACAGCCATGGCATTGCATGATATATATGACCGGTGGGACATTTCGTCGCTTCCGCCACGAGGTTGGTCAATGCATGTTATCATTTTGCTTTCAAGTTAGCCAACTGGACATTTCACTATCGTCAAAGATGTGTACAGCTAGTTCTTTTGATACTGCCGAAATTTCACCAAAAGAATTTCAGTAGAAAAGCAGCAGAGCAACATTAAGACCTTACATAGCTTTGACTGCTTCAGTTTCTCTCCACTTTTCTTTTTTTTCATCGCAGCAACAACTCATGAAGTCATGAGAGCCAATAAAGAAGAAAACGTATATGTAGCTTCGCCGGCTTCTAGTTTACTTAGGAGAGCGAACAAGAACTTATTTTACGTGTCATATCCTTTGAGGGCCATAGATGAATATGCCACAAGAGCTTTTAAGGCGTTATTTGGTATAGCTTCGTCACTAACTTCTCGAGCTATTTGAAGTTGCTTTTTGTGAAACACACAGCTAAATGGAATGTGGTGTGACGAAGCTTAAAATATTAGTTTTTTACAGCTTCACCTGCCCACCAGTCACACGGGTAAATGTCTAAATTGCCTCCGCGAGGCATGTGCAGGCTCGTGCGGTCACTGAGGCGCAAGCGGCCACGGTCGGGCTCAGCCACTTAGGCACAGTCATGGGCAGCACAATAGAGATGTCGGGGTATGGAGGAGCGAGTGGATGGGAATTTCGAGGAAGATAGAAGAAGAAAGAAATGCATTATAGTCATTTTTTTTTTCTACCACATGATCTATTTGTCAAATAGGTCACTAAAACAGTTTTAACTTCACTAGTAGATCTTTTCGTGAAGCTAAAACAAAAAAAAAAAAATTACTAGTAAAGTTGAACCATCGTGCCAAACAAGGGTGTAGCAACCTAATAAGCTTTTAAATATGAATCCATTCATAACAATCGCGATTGGTTACATTTTATTAGTTTGACAACCAATAAATATTTTAAAATCATTTTTTTTATTAGAAGCAAGTGGGAGCGAGGATATATAGGGAGACGAAGATGCAGAGAATCCAGTCCTCCCTAGTTTTGCCTGTTGCTTTCGTGATGATTGATTAAATAATACTTACGTACGTGGTGGCTGCCCTAAACTGTGTTAACTGTTTGCACCTAGGAGAAGATGAAGTGAAAGCAACATTACATTCAAATCTGAGTGTCTTATCTAGCACAGAAAAATATATGTGGGTGTCATCAACAATGTCGATTTATATCCATATATATATACATCTAGGATAAGCACCTACTATAAGATGGTCGTATCGCTCGTGAGTACTACTACTGCTCTCAAGGATTTCTCTTTCATTCGATGAAACCATTATCAATCATACAGCTAAAAACATCTGTCTGCGCAAGCCATACGTGTACTTTCCATACGCGTAAAACAAAGTGTGTGTTTCCATACGCGTAAAACAAAGTGTGTGTTTTTGTCTCCGGACGAACCAATTAAAACTTCCTTGTTCGGGTCACTTCGATGCTAGCTAGCTTTCGCGCGCCGTCACTACCAGTATGTGACACTGCAGACGACGCAACAACTGACGTCTCGCGTTATCGCTTTCGTGATGATGATGACGATAGCGTGCATCCTGTTAACACGTACTGTAGTATTACATCACTGTCATCGTGATAACAGTTGGGGAAAAAAAATGGGGGTGACCAATGCAAGCTGGACAAAGACGTACGAAGAGGAGAGTTGCTTGAAAGATAGTGGCCGAGATTTGGAAGCTAGCATTTGCAGCGGCTCAGTCGTTTGTTCAACATGGTTCTTATTATGACAATATGACCCGGAAGGGAATATATTTGCATGCATGGACATGCGTGCCCTGGCGTCTCAAAAGTCACATGTAGAACATCGACGTCCCGTCGTCACGCCTTCGAATGCATTGCGTGACTTCCCACGCGTGTGTGTGATCATGTCATCGTCGCTGAAATCATCAGAGGCACAGAAAAATATCGATGGACGACGACGGGCAATACCAGTATCGATCTCGTCTACGCCCTCCGTCCCAGAATAAGTCGTTCTGGGATGGGAGCTGGAACCTAAGACACATGGTAAAAGACCATGGTACCCCTACAAATGAATGATTGCTCGTCTTGACGCGGCCTGCCATCGGCCGAGCGCCACCACCTGCCATGCACGGAGCGCAGTGGAAGTAGCAACCTAGGAGCGGGTCTCGGTTCTCGAGCTCACGGCCGGGCGCATCGCCGGAGCGGTTCGAGCCGGCAGCACCGGTGCAGGGGCGGGGTCGAGCGTAGCCGCTGCCAGGACGGGTCGGGCGGCGCGCGTGGCCGACGGGCGGGCCTCCTCGTGCCGCCGAGGCGGGCGTAGAGACCGCTGGCCGGGACGGAGTAGCACTTGGGCAGGGGCGAGGTCGGGCAAATGCGACCCTCGTGCCGTCGGTCGGGCGTGGAGACCGCGGCCATGGAGGTGCTTTGGAGCGTAGGGCCCTCGCGGCGGTGGAGCAACGCCAAGACGGGGCCAAGCCGGAGCAAATGCCCGGTGCCGCAGTGGAGTCGGGCAGCAAGGCTTTCTTCTCGCTTGCCCCGGGGCCTCGTCCTCCGGCGAAAGACGGCGAGGAGGCCGAGCTCTACCGCGCGACGGGGCAGCCAACGCCATGGCGGACTCATGAGCACCACGGCAAGAACGGAGGGAAAGGATAATAAGGCTCCTCCCAAGTCCCACAGTCTATGTTCCTTTACCATTTGTTTATTCGTGATAGTGGAAGACAGGGTTTGACGGATGGCTGGTTACGTACGAAACGTAGAGTGGGACTCACCCTATACAAGCTAAAACGACATCCTTTCGGGGACATTTTTTGAATCACACGACCACACGACATCCTTTCGGGGACATTTTTTGAATCACACGACCACATGTATTCTGGGACGGAGGGAGTACAGTGACAGTGGCAGCAGCCTATACGACTCTGCTTGCAAGCGTGCATGCATTGTGGTGAACGTTTTTGACACCCAAATGAAATTGTGATAAAAATATTGTTGGAAGATTTGACACTAGTCCTTTAGTTGAAAAAAAGGCAGCAGACACCTCGAGAGCTTTTGGTTGGCTGCCTACCTAGCTAGCTAGCTTCGTCTTACATGCATGCAGTATGCACAATTTAGACGACAGATCAGAGAGGGTTCACAATCCACACCGCGGTCAGCCAGCTTGTTATTATTAGTCTTAGTCCTGCCACACAATGACACAACGCACTGGCTAGGCCAGCTGCTCTACCAGGAGACGAGCTGTGGCCTGTGGGTATTATATATATCAATCACCTTGTATTGTTCCTCTGAATTTTGTATGCTATTATATCTCTCCATCCTACAGCGACTGGCTGGATATATACGGACTTTGCTTTACGTCGTTGTCAAGCGTCCATATTCTGACTTCCATTCGTTACTTTAAAATACGTAAAGTCTATCAAGCGACCGGTCGCGCTCCGGCTGCATCGCGCGACACTAGGCCGCATCGGGCCGGCCCAGCAAGACCCCTTTTCCCATCTGCGGACACCAGTACACCACCCGAGCCGTCGTCCCACCCTAGCACAGAGCACACAAGGCATCGATGCCGCTTCTCCTCTTTTCGATCCGGCAACGAATCCAGGTTCTAGGCCGATGAATCCGGCGTTGCTGCAGGAAGCGCAGCCGGCGAGCCGTGGTGGCTAGCGGCGACGACGGAGGAAGTGCTCAGTCCCCGTTGATGTTTTCAGGTCACTGCTTTCGTTTGCATCTGCCCCCAGCTTCTACTGCTGGCATCCATGGCTCCTTCTGGAGTTGCCGCGGTCGACGATGGAGGAGTTTTAGTAGTTCCGGCGGGCTACGACGGAGGAGCTGATCCAATTGTTGTTGAAGGCTTCCGCTCTCTCTGCCGTGCGTCCCCTCCTTTTTTGCATCCGCCGCGTCGTGGTTGGGGGCTCCTGCAGTTGCCATCTGTGGTCCCTTCAGTGCCTTAAGCTCTGTAGCAGCTCCTTCTTCCTCCATCTGCCCCAGCACTGTAGTTCAATATTTCATCGACGGCTGATGCAAGTACATACAATCCAAACCCTGTCAGTGCTCCTTTTTTGCCCCAATTGATGTCGTATGCTGTTAAGTTGTATTTATGACACATAGAGCTTTTGCGATTTTAGTTTTGTGCCGGTGTATGTGGATGAAGCAACATTTCTATGGTTTTATTGTTAGCCTAATGTATATGTATATCAATAGTATCCGTGATTTGTTTTTGGGTAGGATGTATCTTGTAGCAAGTTATTTATCCTTTTTTGTGGCATGTTACATAGAGCTTGTGACTTTGGTTATTATACGCATAATGACACATAGAGTTTGTAATTTGGATTCTACCCACGCTAAGCTTCTCTTGGCCTGCAAGTCCGAGCGACAATTACACAACTGCTTGCTTTCTCTGCATACCACATAAGAATTAGCGGATTTTGGTTTCAAATGCCTGAATTTTTCATATGATTTCAGACAGTAGTTAAAAAGATATTTTCAGGAAAAAGTATTTTCTGTTTGTAGCAGTCAATGGCAACCACTTCATGGCGTTCTTCGATCCAGCCAGGAGCTTACTGTATACTAAAATCATCCGGTGTTGTCCGTTGTTAAAATCTTAGCTATTCTAGATAGCAAATCAGCTTCCGGAGCCTGAACCAATCAACACATGCAGCAACAGCTAGCATCTAAATAATAATCAACAGGAAGATTATTGAATTCAGCTAGGAGGCTTCAAAGGGTAGTTAGCCTTACAGTATTATAAAAACCAGTTGCAGCCGACTTGGATTAGTTGATTATCAATTAAATGACTTGTGGCAACTTACTAACTAGCTATTAGCATTATTTTTGTTTAATTTTCAGTTTTTATTGCAGCATGCATTAAGTTCAGTTATTAATTTCAGTTTCAGTTGGCAGCAAGGCAGGTTTCTTGGTTGTTGTAATAAATCTCCTCAGTTGGCAGCGTCATATTTCCTGGATTTTATAATTTTGTGCCTACTTTAGTTTCCAGTTTCTATTTGTCATTTTCAGTCTATATTTTAGTGTTTTTTTTGAGTTTCAGTTTTCAGTCATTTTTTTTTACAAAAATTAGTTTCAGTTTTCAGTCACTCTTTTAGGTTCAAATTAGTTGCCTCACCAACAATGTATAAGTCGTGACAAAAGGGTAGCTATTGCACACATAAATTGCCACAAAAGAATTTGCCCCCAGCTTGTGCAACAGCTTCTATTTTTAGGTTTGTTGCAATAATTTGCCCTCAAGTTGTACAACTATAGTATTACATGGTAATAACTACATGGTAGTGGTTTAGTAAATTTTTGGAGTAGCAACTTTAGTTATACATAGTGTAATTTCTGTTTGTAATACCATTTTCTACTTTCAATTAGTAATTTCAGTATTTACTTTTTGGTTTGTAATTCAGCTTCTCTGATGCTATTGAGATCTCAAGCTCCCGAGACAGATGGTATAAAGTCTAGTTAGTAATTTGAGCAAAGAATGGACATTAGTTTGAAGGTCCGTTTAGTAATTTGGACAGAAAATAAGCCTTTTCTTGTGAAAAAGAAATGTCGACTACACTAGTCAGTATTACAGTAGAGCTACCAATGGCTTTGAGGGAAATCATAAGGACAAGAAATATCATAAATGTCTCATCATTTAATTTGCAGCTGTTTGTCCTCGCTCTCGGCGACATTTTTTGAGCCTTCTTCATTCTCGACAACATTTTCTTAGCCTTCTTTAGCAGAGCAACTGCTAGCAAATAACTTCAAAACTGATACAGAGTAATATCAACCATGGAAGGACAAGGCTGAAAAAAAAAAGATTATTGTTCAAGCGGATGCTTCAGTTCAAGATATGAACATGGATTCATGTGTTATACATTCAGTCATTGTTCATTTACCATCGGCATGTGCTATTATTTTTCTGGATTCCTTCAGCTCATTAAGTTATGTCTGCAAATGTGAAGTATTTTCTTCTTTTAGTTTTAGTTTTAATTTTCATGTACTTGGAAGTCGTAATTCAGAACCTGTCGTTTTCACGAAATCTTGTAACTTGCTTAAAATATAACTTGCTACATACTTTGAAACTAAACTTGCCACACATAAGGTCATGCAGCTTGCTATGTTCTTTTTTAGTTTTAATTTTCAGTTTTGAGTTTAATTTTTCAGTTCTCCTTCAAGTATAATTAGTTATAAGTTTCACTTTTTTTTTCATCTTTTGTGTAGTCTCAGTTATTTTTTTATATTTTCCTCAATTTTCATGTTGGTATTTTTATTTATTTATTTGGTGCAAGTTAGTTGATGAGAATTATTATGGGAAGTGCCACTTTTGTAAAAGGGTTGTACAATTGGCAGTGTATGCAATGTTTGTTCTAATAATTCATGCCTCAAGTTGCAGCTTGTGTTTTTGGATAGCTACTCTTGTTTTCTTAATAAATACCCTTGAATTTGAAGCTGGTCATGTTTCCTGGCTCCTGCATTAGGTTTTATAATACTCCGTGCCCAATTGGCAGCTTATGCAAGACTACGTAACAATTTTATTTTATTCCATAAACAACCAATGTGAATACTATGTAACAACTTTATTATAATTTTACAGTAGCAACTATTATTATATGGTGATAACTCCTTAATAAATCTTCTAGCACACATTTACACATAAATTGCTAATATAATAAAACTCTTCAAAATATATGCAAATGTGATCTAGTTTTATTCGTCTTGCCATGTAAAACACATTGGTGCAGTCAAAATCGGAAATGGACACACCATTCAAAAGTTATAGTCAATTTTAAATAAATAGTTGTTTTATTCTAGTTGCATCATGGTGCCGTCACACAGAAAGCGACGTTTGCATGTTGATCCATGAAATGGAAAGAGGCGGAGAGGAGAGTGGGCTCGGTCGAGTGCGCAGGATGTCGAGACGGAGAGGGAAGTGGGCCTGGTCGAGTGCATGCAGGGCACCGCGACGCGCGCGGCGCGTGGCGTGCGTACAGATGGGTCGCGCGCTCACCTACAGCGCGACGGGTCGCGCGATATCCCTGTCCTTTAAAATAACACTAACCGTCATCGATTGATGGGGAAGCTAGCTCTGATTAGGTCTCATCAACTACGACTTCGGCGACAACAACCATGTCCACATTGCAACAGGGGAACCTGGCTGTGTAAGCTGTTACATTGTGATTAAATGAAAAAGTAATAACCTGCAGCACAATTACCTGGACTGGTAAACGCGATGCATAGTGTTTATACTATGCATATGAGCGTGATAACAAGGATTACCATATGTCTGGATAATGTGCATGATTGAATCGATGACGAATACATTTTTTGAGATATATAGTATATGGCGTGCCATGCCATCATTGGATCGACCGCTTCCTTAGTTCCATCGTCAGCATCGGCACCAGTATATTGCAATTTCGTGCCGTGTACAGACGAGAAGGCGGCCGCAGATCCTGAGCGAGAACGGTGCACATATGGGCCGGACAAATCATTAGCAGCTAGGAAAAAGCTAATGGGCTACCACAAGCACATTCGCGAAGGTTTGTACTGTAGTAGCCTTGATCAGCTGATCCGATGCACTTTAAATTTGAATTTGTGCTTCATTTGAAGTTTGGTCTTGGCCAATTCAACCTTTTGAGATTCTTATTAAATAATTTTTTTTTTCTACCTCTTAGGTCCAATCTTGAGATGATCTGCTACGGCTGAAGATAAACATGAGGCCTTGACACTTCGTCTAAAGTGCTCCCAACACCAAATATTGCACATCGACACTATCATGTCCAAGTATCAATTTCCTCACCTCCCCACCGCTATTAGTCTGTCAGAAAAATGGAGACCATATGCCACACAATGCAAAGCGATCGAACAGTCACACCCTTACTTTCTATTTATATGCTCAAATAACTTTAAATATATATTTTCAAATAATTGTCTTCAAATGTCCTGGAAGTACTCTCAATTTAGGAGAGGGAGTACGTGAGACCCACAAGAGAACAGGACAATAATAAAAAACACACACGTATTTAGATATTCAAAGATCGTAATCTTTTACCAGCATAGTGTAATTATATGAAAAATTTGTGCTATGAAGTGACCATTGGATTGGTTTGTAGGCTTTGTGCAATGGCTGAGTATTGTACTCTCTACATTCCAAATTACAAAATGTTTAACGTTTTTAGATACATTACTTCTATATATCTAGACAACTTTTCTAGATACATTAGTTTTGCTACATATCTAGACATACTCCCTCTATTCCAAATTATAGTTCGTTTGACTTTTTTTAATCTCAAATTTAACCACTCATCTTATTCAATTTTTTTTGTAAACTTAGTTAAACCTAAGCTATTTTGAAGAACTTTTATTAATAAAACAAACCACAATAAAAGAAATGATATTTGATATAATTTTTAAAATAAGATGAGTGGTCAAACTTGGAGTTGAAAAAGTCAAACAAACTATGATTTGAAACAGAGTTGGTAATATATATCTAAATGCATAGCAAGTCACATATCTAGAAAAGCAAAAAAAAAACATTATGGATGAGGGAGTATAGTATAGGTTCATTCCCTCTCCGGTTCCTCGGCTTGATACATATTGGAGGCCCTGCAGCCCAGCACAATACAGTAACACGGCCACTTTTACAAAGGAAAACTATCACCAATCAGTGGAATGTACGAGTTACAAATGAATATATATGATATACCCTAAATCTAGGAAGACTGACATCACAGATGGGAGACATAATAACAAATCGAAGGGGCATTTGACTGATAAGGCTGCCGCTGGATCTCCAAAACTTTGCGCCTCTTCCAGTGGCAGTAATAATACCGGCAAGTATCGCTCTTCCATCTAGCAGCAAGCCACTTAACCAGTAATAATACCGGCAAGTACATCGCTCTTCCCTCTTGCAAAAATAGTGTAGACAAGGCGTATGGCGTCTAGCCAACCGTCAAGAGCCTCCCAACTATCGGCAACCTGTCGGAGGAGAGAAGGAATGGGGTGCATTATGTACTCCACACCATTTATTTTCACAAGAGATCGTCAAATTGGCTACATAGGGAATTGCACCACGTAACAAACAGGCACATACCAAGAATGTAGGACCATGAATAGTTTCTACACAGAGGCCAGCACCACTTGGTAAAGTTAAATCAGCACATGCTGACACTGAAACAATATCTGCAATGTTTATTCTGACAGGCTTTCTGCCCCTGTCCAAATGCCCAGGGGATTGTGATGTAGGCTGGTCAGAAGCATCAGCCTATAATTCACAGAAATACTTGTCAGTTAGATAAGGCCATGACATAAGATAGTGGAAACACCAGTACATTTAAACTAAACAGAGTATCAATGGGGAGAAGTATGCAAAAAAGAAAAGGATTCACATTGGCAAAATACCTGCTGGAGTCCCTCGTGATTCAAAATGAACTGCGATCTCTCCCAATCTTTGTGTGGTGCAATGGAATTGTTAGCTGGAGGAGCAGTCAAATACCCCACTTTGAGATATGGCAGCGGTAACTGCATGGTGTAAGATACAATAAGAACAGCGGAACACTGTCACAATGAAGAATTAGACAAGAGAAACATCTAAAGAAGAGAAAAATGTGCTAAAAAGAAGACCATCACACAGTATCAATCAGAGAAAAAAAAAGGTTTCAAGACCTTGAGGGCTGTCAGTTATTTCCCTCAAGAATATGGTTCCAAAACAGTTCAACATACACATGGATAGCTGAACTGAAAAGCAGCTATCATATCCCAGCTACAAGAACTTTTAATTATTACTAGGTAGCTTTCAACAATAAAGCCTTTGGTCCAATACTATTAGCTAACAATATCAAACAGAATAAACTAACACAGTTCATTAGAAACAGAAAAAAATGAATTATACCATTGAGCGGACTAATCGCAAAGCACTGCGATAGACCTGCATTTGACAAAAGATCATACTGTCAGCCAAGGAAGTTTGCAGGAAAAAAGAGAGGTCCAAGGCATATGGTAGAGAAAGTATCAGATGCATATATAGATACCGAGTAATTTGGCTTCAGAGCATGAGCAGCTGCAACATAGATAGCAGACTGACTGTAAAGCTCATTTGGGGAGACATCTGGCTTCCCAGATCTCATGGTATCCTCAGCTAAACCGTACTGCAGCATTATTAAAGAAAATGTATGTGTGTCATTGTCATGGAACTTAAACTATAGAAGTCATAAAATCTATTAGAAGTTTATACATAAAATACTAAAACAAATTAATTATTTTCGTCTAAGAGAAGTATATATCATTCGACAGGTGAGTTATGAGGCAGGAAGCACACCAAGACAGTTCCGAGGTTGTATATTGCCCGATGGAAATCAAATTGCAGCTGAATTGCAGCACGGAACTACAGTAGAAGTGGGTGTCAGTGGTTCATCAAAAAGATATTTTTACTAAGCAATACCCTAAAAAATAATTCGTAGGCACAGTAATGAGATAGTGTAGATAGTGTATCTACCTTACTGATAGCTGTTTTTATGATGGTCTGTTTGTCCCGGGCAGGAACAATTGCACTCAGCTCCTGCATTACAAATTAATACTCAATAAACTGCTAGCATAGGCAGGTGGAATTCAAGAGCAAATAGTTAACCAAACATCAGGGAAGAAGGCTAAGAAAATTGATGAGATGTACCTGTAGCCCAAGACCCCAGTTATTGAGAGCCTGCAATCGAAAAGGAAGGCAATTAAGAACACTGGCTATTAAAACTTCAAGATTAGAAGTTTCAAGTCAAAGTGATATCAGAACATCTCATTTCATGGATTTGGTCAAATGCTGGTGGAGAGAAATGGACCCGAAAAAACAATACCTTTTCATAAAAATATTTCTTTACATTAGTTTATAAAGAATTTCGGTAACAAAAGATTACAGGAATTTAAACAATAAGGATAAGCCATGGCAAGCACTGATTTCTTGACCAGCGACAACTTTTTTCTTTCTTTAGTTGATAAATTAGAACAAAGAAAACAGCTATCACTACAAAAGGATGGCATTCTTATTTCCCTAAAAAAGGAAGGCATTCTTATTGTATAAATATGTGTGCAACATTACTCAATGAATTCATATTTAATTCTACTGAACCATGATGGTCTTCATATCAGTTATATGCGCACAATGATTGTCCACTTAACTCAAATTGGAGAATTTTATCATTTTATTTTATCATATAATCTGCACTCAAGATAACTAT
Organism: Chrysopogon serrulatus; assembly: GCA_015844335.1. Classification (NCBI taxonomy): domain Eukaryota; kingdom Viridiplantae; phylum Streptophyta; class Magnoliopsida; order Poales; family Poaceae; genus Chrysopogon; species Chrysopogon serrulatus. The sequence continues at coordinate 8,522 of JADLZL010001646.1, read as the reverse complement.
AAGAATTTTAACACTAACCTGTGGGCTATTCCAATTAAGCTGGACAGCCTTCTCATAATTCAGTATTGCCTGTCAACAAAGAGAAGTGTAAATAACAGATGCAATCAAATTTTAATCATAAACTTAAAACAACATCAGTATGTTTGGCAAGGAATGGAGATGTGTCAATTGTTCAAACCCCTTGGGATTTATTGTTCCCCCCGAAATGGTAAGATTAATATTTATAATTCTTGATGAAACCAAACCTTGAGCAGAGTTGGATGTACCAAGGTTTTCAAGAAAAGATAAGAAATGGTCTCATCACATAGCACAAAAAGTGAAGAATTACATATCATAATAGATAGGACAAGAACAACTTAATATGTGCAACATATATTGCAAGCTCATTTATATTTAAAAAAACCCCCACAAATCCACAATTTGGGTGAAAAGTTGCACAGATTCTTATCATATAAACAACATAATTGATGGACTGCAGAGAACAGGCACCGCAAGGAAACCAAAACAAGATTCAATATTTGACTAAACCTGATTTACTTATATTGCTTGCATAATAATAATTTGGTGTTCAAGATAAACAAGCTTATAGATGTATGTGATATATCTCACTAAACCTGCTTCCAGAGTTCTTCGGCTTCTTTAGTCCGGCCTCGCATTTTAGCCCGATCAGCAATAGCAATAGCCCAGTTATAATATGCCTAAAATAAAAGAGAATGTGTCAAAGGAGCAGCAAGATATCTAGAATGATCAACATATACACTAGAACCATGAAGGCATATTCTGCAAGATAAACTCAATGCTTTTCATACACTATTTGAAAAGTGCGATCGCGATGTTTTTAATTTCTTTTTCTGAAAGGGCCAAAAGCACCGAAATTTTTACTATTCTGATCAAACAGAAAAAGTTAGAAACTTACATCATAAAGAGTTGGGCAAAGTCGGGTAGCTTCAGCATACTTTTTGCAAGCCTCCTCAAGCAATGCATCTTTAGAGGAACTAGAATTGGGATCCACATTGTCTGCACTCTCCTGAAATAATATTTCAAAAGAATAAGATACGAACTTGCCTAAAATCCAAATAACAATTTTACAGCATATATGTAATACATGCATGCTGTGAACAAAAACAACAGCATTCAATTATGCATTGATCACAGCTAGTGTGCTCACTATATATTAACATGCATAAAGACCCTCACATAAAAAAAGGGAGGCATAAAAGGAATGCAGATGTGTACCTGGAGGACTAGAGCCCAATTATAATATGCATCAGGGTCATCAGGATTCCTTTCAATTGCATTTACATACCTGCATAGTAACAAGTAATTACGTAGAGAACTACAAAATATGCAAGCTAATTGTAGCAATAAAAAACAAAGTTTAATTAGGCAAGCTAAGCAAACCTTTTGGCAGCAAAAGAAAGAATCCTTTGGCGAGAACGTCCTTCCTCATCAACTCCAGTTACACTATTTATCAAGTCCATTGCTACATCATGGTGGGACGAAAACTGTTGTGTGCTATCTTGGCTGAAATAATAAATTGAAGAAATCAAATAAAACTAACCGTCTGGACCCTTTCATTAGGAATTTGTGCATAGGCCAATAAAAATAAATGTGAACTAGTTATGTTGCAGCAGCTGCAAACTAATCATATACAAAATTACAGAATTTAAGCAGATATAATGATTAATGCATTTACTAACAGTTGACAACCATCTGATAGCCATTATTCATTATAATGGCGGGAGAAATTGTTCACAGCTTTTCATAAGAAGAAAAGTGCTTCCATATCCATTACTTAATAATAATATAACAATCCTACCCTACCAGAAGATGAGTTGTAATAGGATTGCATTAACACCAATTTTCCTTTGTTGAGGTACAATTGTTCTTGCACATAAGCATTCTAATACAGCCAGCATTTGCAGCTCAAATATGACAACACAGCTCCACTAAGGCAGCAGCTAAAGTACCAAAATTAAGCAGCAGCTGCTTAATTCACGTAGCCAACGCAGATCCGACGCGAAGTCCAAAGTGTACGGCTAAAAAAAAACGCAATGCCACAAACCTAACCAAGCCACAGTGATCCAGTACATGGAGTGAGATCTAAACGAGGCGAACAAGCACAAACCTGTAGGACGAGCCCTCGGCATCACCGGATCCGACCCCGTTCCCGTCGCCGAACGCAGATCTCGCGCTGCTGCCGCCGGCCGCCGTCTCGCCGTCCTCCTTGAGCTCTCCGAGGAGCTCCCGCATGGTGAACGGGCGGGACCCCTCCACCCCCAGCGCCGCCTTCGCCTCCTCCTGCTTCGCCGTCGCCGATCGCGGCGGCTCCTCCTCCACTTCCTCCTCCTCCACCTCCACCTCCGGCGGAGGCCCCTCCGGCTCTCGCGTGCCGTTCGCGAGATCCTCCGCGCCAGCTGCCCTGGTCTCCGTGGGCTCCTCCATGGTCACTCCTCGGCGCTCGCTCGCGCGCGCGGCGGGATCTGGGAGCGGAGCCGGGAGCGGGAGCGCGAGCGCGAGCGCGTGGTGGTCACTGGTCCCGTCTCGCGCCCGCACGGCCGCGTGGTCAGTCACTGCTCGAACGGAAACCAGCGGGGCGGGGGCCGAGGTGGGCGTCGCGTCAGCGGAGGGGGAGGGGAAAAGCTTACGTGTCAACGCAGTAACAAGGAGCCTCTCATGGGCCGAGCCGGGCCTGGAGGTCCAGTCCAACACGGATGGAAAGATGAAGGCCCAGCAGCTGGCGGCTCTCGAGGGGCATTTTGGGAATGCCACCGGTCGCGTGGGAGAATGGGATGGGGCGCACGCGCACCGGGGCTCAAATGCCGCCATCCATGCCGGCGCCACCGAGGGCGGAAGCTGTCCAGATCGCGTGATTTCGCATCCCGTTCGCGAGCGCGACGCACACGCTGACCTCACCTACCCGACGCCTCCACCTCCGTCTCCGTCTTGAGGCGAAGCGCGCAGGTGAGCCGAAGCCCATCGGCCAACCACTAGGCAGTCCAACTGCTTTCGCTTTAACGCTCCGTGGCTCGATTCAGTGCGGTTTCGGAATTTCTGCTGCGTGGGGCTAAACCTTTCGGTGGGGGATTTTGTCTCAGGTGCGTAGGAGTCTGCTGCCATGGCCGGGGAGAATAAGGTCTTTGAGTTCGAGGAAGTCGCCAAGCACAACGTCACCAAGGACTGCTGGATCATTATCGCCGGCAAGGTGCGGTTTTTCTGCTCCCCTCCCATCATCGGTTCCCCTTTGTGGTGGTACAGGATTCCGGATGGGTGGCATGCCTCTGGTGGTTTCATAGGATATGGTTTTGTGAAATTGTTTGGTGTTCTTCTTGGTGGAATGGTAATTCCTCCCGTTTCCTCTTCGATTCCAAACGTTTTACGGCCAAAGCTCGCGACGCTATCTGTTCGATTATAACGTTTTCTGGAGAATAAATTATGGCAGGCTTGGTTTCTTGCAGCAACAGCAGCAGAACTGAATCAGTTGTTCTGGCTTTTATCTCGAATCAGATTTGCTCATTTGCTGAAACTAAACTGGCGTACTACTAAAGATGTTTTGGATTGTCAAATAGCAGTCGTAATTCATCAGTGGGTGGCTCAATCCCGGTCCAGAAACCGCCCAGGAACCTCTTTTAGATCTACTCCATGTTCAGTGATCAGTTGGGTTGATCCAAACGAGGACCAGCAACTGCCTTTAGATCAACTTCATGTTGATCCGTATGCTTGGATGATTATAGGACAAAAGCTTACTACAGTCCACTCATATCGCTTGTTCAGAATCTACCACAAGGATGGTGCTTTGAACTGAGCACCTTTCTATATCCTGAAATGGCAATGCATGACAAAATCACAAAACAGACAAAAATATGGTTTGTTTTTATCCTGGCCTTTTTGGTCCATTGCAGAAAATTACTCAAAAAAGTCTGAAATATAAATTACATGAATGTAAATGATGATTCAAATAAATGGTGTGCTTGCGACATGTGGTTCATTTTTTTCCTGTTTTCAATTATATGCCCTTGGATGTACTAGTATGCCCATATATTATATAGGTTCCGCTGCACCATAAAAATAAGTTGTTACTCTAGAATCTGTATATTTTCTTAGATCCAGTGTTTTTTTTGTTCAGAAGTTTTCTAGCCCTTTTCCTGTTTTCTTCTATATACAAATCCTTTAAATCGTCAAACATTCTGCTGAAAAAAATGTGTACCATGTGCTAATTCCAGTGAAGTTGATTATTTTTTATTAAAAAAAAAAAAAATAATAGTGACAATTTTGTTATTTTCGGTGTAGCTAATGCTTAATGGCCATTCTATTTTTGGAAGTTGATTTTTTGGCCCTAAGTTTACTTTGAAGTTAAACAGTATTCTCACCCTTTAGCTTCCTGACATAAGTTAATGAACTGTGCTGGCTTGTTTCTTCACTTTTTCCATAAAGATTGGTAAACTATAAGTAGATGTGGTGGTGTAAGATGTTGAAACATCAAAACCTATGCTTCTGCTGTCTGTAATGTTTCTTGTTTCTTTTATTAAGACTCATAAAATGGAATAAATCATTGAAATTTTCTTGCATCTGTTTTCCATTATGTGTTTGACTGGAACATCTCTTCTCTTTCTATTAACATTTCAGGTGTATGACGTCACTCCGTTTATGGATGAGCATCCTGGTGGAGATGAGGTTTTGCTAGCTGTAACTGGTAAGCTGTACATCAGTTACACTTCATAGCTACAGACAGCCTTGAACCATGAATTTAAATATTGGGCTGATCTCTACTCTTGAATGTATCCAGGGAAAGATGCTACAACTGATTTTGAAGATATTGGCCACAGTGATTCCGCAAGGGACCAGATGGAGAAGTACTACATCGGGCAGATAGATGCTTCAACAATCCCAGCAAAGCGTACTTATGTGCAGCCCCAGCAAGCGCCCAGCCACGCAGACAAGGACAATGACCTCATCATCAAGATCCTGCAGTTTCTTGTGCCCATTATGATCCTGGGCCTTGCATTTGGTATACGGCAGTACACCAAATCAGAGTAGTATTATTCTTAGAGACTTGCCTTTGGAGTCTGTTTTATGGTCATGGTTTGGATGAAAACAGTTCAATAATTGCTAAGTCTATTTGTCTGGTGGATGTTATCTCATTGGTCGTGTGCTACTACATATTATGGACATCCATATATATGTTGCGAAATGTGCTCTTTTCCCCATGAACTGAGGCATCTAAGATGGATTCTGACTCTTCCATGATACTAGTTGATACCAGATTATTGCAGTTCTGTTTGTTTTGTGTGTGCGCCCTTGGACAGCGCAATAAACAGAACCGGACCATAAACTATGTTCTATCTAGGGTATCTAGGGTGACAAAGATGGCAAATAATTTTCCGTATATAACAAAACAAACTTCAATGATCAATGCAGCCATGGATGGTAGCATTGCTGTGGATTGGTTTTGGACCTGGGATCAAAAGCCAATAAATTTGATTTTTTTTTTTGCGTGTACGTAATACAGATAACATATAGCGTATACGTTATCCGGATACACAGCCAAGAAGACCAGATCCACTAATTTGCACCGAACCACCATCACATAGCATCCACATAAAAGTGCAGTATGTAACAAGGGTACAGCAGAAACAAAACAGGTTGCAATACATCAGAATGGTGGAGAATGATATGATTCAAGGGGCTCTTTGCCCACGTCCAGTATGCATGCTCAGTTCAAAAAAATTGCCGGCATTGCTACCTAGCTAACTCCATCAACATCCTTCTAATCACTGTCGGTACATACTTAACATACAAAGAGTTTGGGTATAATGAAAGTATAGTAGCTTGACAAATAGTGCAAGCAACAAAGACCACAGCTACTCAATCCTATCGTGAAGGGTAACCACTAGATCGTGCGCATCATCCAGGAGCTTCCAAATGTCCAGCTGCCCAGCCATGCTGTTGCACTCCCTTATGATCTCATCCATGCTGCTGTAGCTTTCTATTATCAGTTTCCGCTTCTGCAACACACTAGCAGCAATCGCATACAGTAATAGGTCATCTGTTGGAGGTGCTCCCAACTGTAATTTACGCCAGGACGATTTTGCAATCTCAGCACGGTTTGCTGCCTGATCAGCCCACATCACCTCCCAGAGACATAGGGTCTGCTCGAAGGTGAGCTCCCTCCGGAACATCACAACCACCATTCTGTAAACAAAAAAGCAGTCTTCAGCTTGGAGCATCTCCAAATGTTTGTAGAGATGGAAGTCCTTGTATTTGATTATCCTAGCCACCATATTGAGTTGCCGGCGTATACCCACTTCATCAAGCCTAAAATTGTGGCGGGCTTTCCTCATAAAACCAGCAAAGCACCAGAAGGCTTCATCATCTTCCTCTAGAACAGCAAGAAGAGGCGCAAGCAGGTCACTCATTCCCTGGCAATATCCAATTTCTTGGTCATAGATTGCGTATGCCTCAAGGATAGCAACAAGGCGTGACGCATGATGGATCCGGTGTGGTTCTAAGTGTTCATAGTCTTTGAGGCAAACAGCCTTAGCAGACTCAATTGCCCTCTCCTTGGAAACCGAAGTTTGGGATGGAAAGTAGGAAACCCATTCGTCATTAGCACGGACTGCATCCAAACGAATAATCCGTTGCCATGTCTCAAAATCCTCAATTGCCCGTGCAGACTTCACAGGGCGGGCAGCCTTAGATAACACATCATCATCCATATTTCCTCCTGTGCTTGAATATCTTGGGATACTTTCTTGTTCATCCTCAAATGAGGACTCACAAACTGAGGCCAAGTTCTGATGAGATGTTTCTACATGAGTCACAGCACTTTTTTCACTCCCTTCCTCATCGGAGGAACTAGTTGAAGATTGATTTTCGTTCATCTGCTCTGGCTTTGTTTCAGAAGTGTCATCCTGCACTTCTTGCTCTGTACTGAGACTTGAATTTCCTTCCTCAGTTATAGCCTCTTCCATGCTAGGATTTTCAGGAACTTCTTCTGATTTAACAGGACTAACACAACCAGATTCATCACTTTTTTCAGAACTATTGCTCCCATCATTGTTGACCTCAGCTGTTTGAGTTGACTGCTTGCTCTCTTCCATGCTGTATGCTGATTTACGCAGGCAGTGCTTCCTCAATAACAGATATCCCTTCCTACAGAAAATATGCCACTGAGTGTCATGATCTTAAGCCAATCAGGGCAAACAACATCTAAAATTCACTGTCCTTTAACAGGCAACATTCCTGCACTAAATAAGAAAAACATACACTGCCGTATATAATCGGTGAAAAGACCATGGGAAACATGTTTTGATCAACTTCACTCGGTCATTTTCAGACAGGAAGAACAAATGTATGATAAAGAGATAAAATATACATGCTGAAGATTATACCTGTTCTGGGCCTTAACCACATCTCTTTGTGCTTCAGAACTGCCAAGGCTATAACTGTATTCAGAGTTCAAATCCAGATTAGTCAAGTCTATCATACTGAACACACATAAATGCATTCTACAGTGCTTATGAAATCTAACAGCACGTTATTTCCTACTATGGCTGTAAATCTGGTTGAGCTGTGGCAAAATAAGAAAAGGAACTAATATTACTTGTTCAATTGGACAGCTAGCAAGCAAATTCACGAATTTTTCATGCCCATTTAACAGTCCATAACTGCTTAAGTTCAGTTTGATAATGTAGACTACAGGTCTTCCTAAAATACAAGCTCATCCATCTCCATGGACCATGGTTAATGTTAATAAAATTACAGTAGAAGCATGCACATATCTTGTTCCAAAGTATCTTGTGGATCTAAATCTACATCTCCAAGGATGACAACAACAATTCTGTGATCATCACTTCAGATTACTTACACTCCCAGAAGGAAGGGCCAAACTTGCGCTCTGATACTCGGTTCAATCCCCTGTCACAGAAGCACATGAATCAGCCTCACAGCTGCAGAGCCTGCATTACAGCATCATTCAAGAGTTGCCGCAACTTACTCCGCTCCGAACTTTCTTCAGAAGCTTCACTCCGCCGTCCTGAAGCTTCCCCTGCGGCGTGAAAAGGTCGCGCCACTCCTGGGCCGTAAGCGGCGCCTTCCTCCGCCGCCGCCACCACGGAGACTTGAGCCCGCCTCTGCATCGAAGCACGCGTTAAGGCAGGCGGCACGGCAGCGGCAGCAGCAGCATATAATCGATTCAGAAAGGTGTGGGGACCGACGGACCTGCGGTGAGAGACGACGATGGCGACGAGCGCGAGGCCCGCGGCGGCCGTGACCCCGACGGCGACAGCGGTGTTCCAGCGGCCGCCGCCGCCGGCGAGGGGGCGCCGAGGAGGCCCGTGGCCACGCGCTCGACGGAGCCCCACGCCCACATCGGGCGTAGATGCCCGCCGGATCGCTCCACGGCTCCCCGCCTGTGCTACAACCCCCGCCGCCGGTGGTGCCCTCGATCGAAAGATTCCGGCCTCCCTGTTGCTTTTTCCTTTCGGCTGTCGGGTGGCATCACAGAGATTTCGAGGAAGCAG